>CM077292.1:4946599-5221599 GCA_039654925.1 Anguilla pacifica | reverse complement strand
TGTCAAACTGCTGTGATAAATACAGATATACAGAAACGCAGAAATCGTTATTTATTTATGTATTTATTTATTTATTGTACTTGCAGGCAGAAGCCGTTCTCGCACACACATTTAGGAAAGGGCATTTCGCTGCTTGCTCTCGGTCTTTCTGTGTGTTTTAACAGTTTGATCTTTTTTCTTTTTTTTTTAACGACGAAATCTGCGTTTTGATCTCCCGTGGAGCAAATTCGGCTACCGCGTGTCTCTCCAGAGGAAGTGACAGCGCCACTCTCGGCTGTCTGCTAGATAAGAATCGCAGCGCCTGCAGAAGTGACAGCCAAAACGGAACCGTTCTGATTTCTTTATCGCCGTCATTGAGCCCTCGTGCTGTGTCATGCCCCGGCGGGCTGGCCCCCTGAAGCGGGGGTGCCCAAACGCCGCTTCCTGGGGGGCCGCGGCCTCTGCCGACGGCCATTTTGGGCCTCGGAAACAAGGGCCGTGCCCGAATCAGCGCGCTTGCCTACTTACGAGTATACAGGTTGCACACAAGTGTCACACAACCTGTGTGCTCAATAGTAGGCAAGTGCGCAGATTCAGACTCGGCCACGGTGTGCAGGCTCTTTAGCCAATCAGTGACTTAAAATAAGCACTTGAGTACAGGGACCTATCACCCCAGGGCTGGAGGACAGCTGGGGGAGGTCTTTAGATGCACACTTATGCTTGGCCCGAGTCCATACTGTTGCTACGTCCGTGTGTATGTGCGGGTTATGTATGCTGGATTGTACTGTAACCGTTTCTTCTCACTCCGCAGAACCATAATGAAGTTTCACAGCATGAAGATGGAGGAGATCAACAAGATCATCCGTGACCTGTGGCGCAGCACTTACAGGGGGCAAGGTCTCTGGAATCTTCACTTCTGCGGCCTTATTGCATTACGCACAGTAATCTACACCTGTTACACACAGTAATCTACACCTGTTACACACAGTAATCTAAGCCTGTTACACACAGTAATCTACACCTGTTACACACAGTAATCTGGACCTGTTACACACAGTAATCTGGACCTGTTACATGCAGTAATCTACACCTGTTACACACAGTAATCTACACCTGTTACACACAGTAATCTAAGCCTGTTACACACAGTAATCTAAGCCTGTTACAACAATTTATGCCTGTTTCACACAGTAATCTACGGCTGTTACACACAGTAATCTGGACCTGTTACATGCAGTAATCTACACCTGTTACACACAGTAATCTACACCTGTTACACACAGTAATCTAAGCCTGTTACACACAGTAATCTGGGCCTGTTACATGCAGTAATCTACACCTGTTACACACAGTAATCTACGCCTGTTACACACAGTAATCTGGACCTGTTACATGCAGTAATCTACACCTGTTACACACAGTAATCTACGCCTGTTACACACAGTAATCTATGCCTGTTACATGCAGTAATCTACACCTGTTACACACAGTAATCTACACCTGTTACACACAGTAATCTACGCCTGTTACACACAGTAATCTACGCCTGTTACACACAGTAATCTATGCCTGTTACAACAATTTACGCCTGTTTCACACAGTAATCTACACCTGTTACACACAGTAATCTAATCTTGTTACACACAGTAATCTAAGCCTGTTACACACAGTAATCTACACCTGTTACAGACAGTAATCTACACCTGTTACACACAGTAATCTACACCTGTTACATGCAGTAATCTACACCTGTTACACACAGTGATTTAAGGCTGTTACACACAGTAATCTAAGCCTGTTACACACAGTAATCTAAGCTTGTTACACACAGTAATCTAAACCTGTTACACACAGTAATCTGGACCTGTTACATGCAGTAATCTACACCTGTTACACACAGTAATCTACACCTGTTACACACAGTAATCTACACCTGTTACACACAGTGATTTAAGGCTGTTACACACAGTAGTCTATACCTGGTACACACTTTGTACAGAGTAGCTGATCTTATGTTCTGATCATCCAACCCCGGGCTTTAACCTAAACGTGTGCTTGCGAGACTCAGCACCTCTGTTTGTCGTATTTAAAATGGCTGCTGCTGTCTCCGCTCTGAGACATCGAGTATGTGGAGATCCTGCTTTAAAATGGTCGCTGCTCTCTCCCTCTCCGCCCTCAGACATCGAGTATGTGGAGATCCTGCTTTAAAATGGCTGCTGCTCTCTCCGCTCTGAGACATTGAGTACATGGAGATCCTGCTTTAAAATGGTCGCTGCTCTCTCCCTCTCCGCCCTCAGACATCGAGTACGTGGAGATCCGCTCCGACGTGGACGAGAACGCCTCGGCCGGCGTGAAGAGGAGGACGTACAACTACCGCGTGGTGATGGTGAAGGGCGACACGGCGCTGGACATGAGGGGGCGCTGCAGCGCGGGACAGAAGGTAAGCTCCGCCCCCGGCCCCGCCCCCTCAGAATGAAGCCGCCTCCCTCTGCTTTAAATTAGGGAAAATAATGCTATGGGAAAAAGATGCCGTAGCAGTTTGGATGTTTACCGGTCACGGTACCGAGACCTTTTAGCGTGCACCGTTTGGATCGCCATAACTGTTCTGTGTTTTGTTGTCGTTTTCTTTTTTTTTAATTTATTTAATTTTTCCTTTACATGAGCCACATTTCATCCATCCATCCATTATGTAACCCACTTAATCCTGGTCAGGGTTGTGGGCGGCCCTAGGTGCCTATCCCAGCATGCCCTGGGCGAGAGGCAAGAATTACACCCTGGGCAAGGTCGCTGATCCATCGCAAGACCTGAACACACACACACGTACACACACGCACACACACCATTCACTCACACACTCATACCTAGGGGCAATTTAGACTGTCCACTGTGCTTAACCTGCATGTCTTTGGACTGTGGGAGGAGGCCGGAGTACCCGGACGAAACCCACGTGGACAACGGGGAGAACATGCAAACTCCGCACAGAAAGGCCCTCATCCGGCAGCAATCCACTGCACCACCGTGCCGCCTGAGCCACATTTCCGCTCCACTTACTCGTCGCTGGGTTTTTATTATCAGTGTTTTGTTTTTATCTTCGTCGTTACTTTTGCATTTACATTGCCCCCCGAGTCACAGCTGAGTTTGAAGTCCTCTCTTTATTTGCATGGCTGAAGTGAGAAGCTTATTTGCACAGGCCCGATTTTGCATGAAAGCGGCTTTGCATCGCGGTTCGTTGCATTTCTGAAAAGTGTGGTCAGCAAGACTTGCAAACAAGTGCAAGATTTACACTTTAGCTAGCTTGCTAAATGCCAAACCATCGGTTCCCACACTCCCTTCAATCACAAATTTCTTGGTAAATGCGAAAGCCGCTGCTGTATTATCTGATCTTCACTTTACGTGATTTTGCTGATTTCCAAGAGACCGTTCACGCACGCATAAATGGTATTGTGGGCTGTGTGACGGACGGGGTTCCTCTGGGTTTTAACTGCGGGGGTTTGGCGGCCATTTTAAAGACATGGCGGCTCCCGGCCAAGCGCACTGGATTGCAGGCCAATGGGAAGGCGGTCTGTGCCCACAGGTGCTGGCGTCCCTCATCATCCGATTGGCCCTCGCCGAGACCTTCTGTCTGAACTGTGGCATTCTGGCCCTGGATGAGCCCACCACCAACCTGGACCGGGAGAACATCGAGTCACTGGCTCACGCTCTGGTGGAGTAAGTTCCCCACACATTACCGGAACGCCTGAGTATTGACTCACAGGGACTTACATTTAATTTATTTAATTTCTTTTTTTCTTTGTTTGTTGCATTTTTAACCATCTAGAGTGTAAGATCACAAATTTGTGATTAGAATACTTTTAACTGAACATTCTAATGCTGATGTAACAATCACTGCTGGCAACTGAAAGCAGTGGAGTTCTAGAACACTGGGGAAAAAACATTAATTAATTAATAAAGTTTACATTTTTGAAATATTTTAACTGCCGTGAACTCTGGACTTGGGAGTTTACTACAGTTAAATGTATTTTTTTTTGCTGGATGAAGCCAAAATATGAAACTCCCCTTTTCTGTAAAAAATAAAATGAAATAAAATTTGTAAAGTGGATTTGGTTCTAGCACCGATTTTGAGCACATTCCAGCGCACATTCCCTGGTAAACTGTAATATTTCATTCTGGCCTTCAGGTTATAGCTTAGACACAGTTTGGCCATCATCAGAACACTTTAATGAAAGTAAAACTGCTGGAACTGCAAAATTATATGTAACGGCCTTATTTCTATAAATCATACAACCCTGTACCATTTCAGCTGTGGGGGAGACACGATGCTGGAGCACCTAGTCTTGCTTAGTGAAACGTCAAGTCTCACAAGCATACTCACTAGTCTAGCCATTAATTGCGATGAGAATCTCCCAAAACTATGTATCAATGCGGTCATCGTATTGCGTTGTAATAAGCCAGTATTTTAAATTTTTCATTTTTTTTTCTCGAGTGAAAGAGACCCCTTTTTCTTTCTCTTTGGAAGTTGCTTCGTTCTGATTTTTCCATTTAATTAGGAGAGGGCCCTCAAACATTTAAGACATTGAAGCACAGATAACACTTTCCTTTAATGTTCCAAGACCAGTGGGGTGAAAATTGGGGAGTTTCACTGTGCGGTCGTTCGTGTGTCTCTTAACAGAATCATCAAGAGCCGCTCCAAACAGCGCAACTTCCAGCTCCTCATCATCACGCACGACGAAGACTTCGTGGAGCTCCTGTGCCGATCCAACTACGTGGAGGACTTCTACAGGATCAGGAAGAACGTGGAGCAGTGCTCGCAGATCTCAAAGTGCAGCGTGTCCACGCTCAACGCTTACCTGCACTGAGCACCCCGCTACAGCGAGCTAGCCGCTACAGCGCGCTAACCGCTATAGCGAGCTAGCCGCTACAGCAAGCTAACCGCTATAGCGAGCTAACCGCTACAGCGAGCTAACCGCTATAGCGAGCTAGCCGCTACAGCGAGCTAACCGCTACAGCGAGCTAACCGCTATAGCGAGCTAGCCGCTACAGCGAGCTAACCGCTATAGCGAGCTAGCCGCTACAGCAAGCTAACCGCTACAGCGAGCTAACTGTCCAGCTCACGCACAAACACAGGCCTGGCATTGCCCTCTGCCTGGACCTCTTCATCCGGGCTGCCTCGTTAAAGTAAAAACGTGGTTTCACGAGAAGGATACCTGTGCATTTTGAGTTAGTCTCTTTTTTCTTTTTTTGAGGAAAATTCTCATTATTATTTGACGGTGAATGTATTACCACAAATAGCCTGTAAGCGTCTTCCAAAATTCACAAACGGTAATTGTATTAGCCTAATCAGTTGTTCATGCCATTTATTATTCCATTTTTCCATACAGCTAATTGTAACGCTAAACACTGCTGAATAGTCTATATATATATGTATTTATATATGAACAGTGATTGAAGGTAATAAGTAATTATCAAAGTATTTGATGATTGAATGTTTATTTCTAAAAAAAAATAATAATAAAACTTTCCAGCATCTGACTTGGCTGTAGCTTTACTCTTTGTACCTTGGCAGTGATGCTTTGATAGTCTCAGCAGAACTCCTGCAAGACTAATTTGTTTGCGAGATACTGGTATGCATTCTTCCAGGTGCATAGTTATGTAAAACCTCTTTGGGCTTTTTCTAAAATGGCGGTGGGGAATTCTGCAGGTCGTGGGAACATCTGTGTGTGTGTGCGTGTTGCTGGTTTTCTGAGGTTGCGATGTTGAGATATGAAGGCTTGAAGCCGTTATCCTGGCTTTTAGTTTCTGTTTCCTCTGTGGAGATGAGTTACTCGACAAAGGCAGAACGCATCATCCACCCACACGCAGACGCGCTCACACACCTGCGCACGCACATGCATGCACACACACATACACGCGGTGGGCCCATGCATGCACAAACGTACACTGATGCTCACCGACGGTCAGGCGCCACACACACACACACTTTTAGCCTTGCTCACGTGCTCCAGTGCGATTAATCGCTAAAGTAGGTCAGTGGAGGTGATCTCCGGCCCTCTGAATGTTTACCTGCTGAGTTGTGTTTCCAGGAATGTAGTCGTGAGCAGAGAGGTGGTGTTCACACTTAGTCAGTGGTTCCCAAACTGAGGGCGAACCCAGTCTTTTTTTTTTTTCTCCTTTTTTTTTAAACTGAGCTTGGTTTATTAGGTAGTAATACAGTGAAACTGCCATTGCCGTGGGGGTGGATACATCAAATGTGTAATAAATATGCGATTTCTTAAAGTGAAACCCAATTTGTTTGCACGGATTGTCTTTCAGATTGAATGATTCCCATACAAGGCACCACTTTATGCAGTGGTGTTGGCTGGTAAATATTTCCGCTGTTGAGTTATACACCTGGGGTGGATTGAGGGTGTCCTCCTGTTACTGGATACCAGTTAATGAATTAACATTAACAATTCACAACAGTTTAGCAGGAAACCACTGATAACTTTAATTTGAGTTTTTTTTTTTTTTGTCAGTAGAGCCTATGTACTAGAGACAAGAATATTGAACACAAAACATTTATTTACATTATTTATTCAAAGATATATAGAACAGTGATTAGAAAAAGATAATGCATTACACTCTTGACACTGCAGTCTTATGATCTTCGGTTGTCGTGTTCAGTTATGAGGGCCCTTTGTGGCATAGGCCTTGCTCATGTATGTTTCTCTGAGAAGGCCTCGAGGAGAGGCCTGCAGTCTTTATAAGGGAGATGCTTGTTTTTTTTTTTTGCTAAGGCACATTCCATGACGTCACAATTGGTGACATCACAATTGTGCTGCCTGGCCGGGTCCAGATCCTTAGTCTGTTCCGGTCTGGAGGAGGTGTAGAATACTAGCGCTCAGGAGTAACTCGCGCAACCAGATCGCCAATTTGCAAGATAAGAAAGGGCTTAGGTTGCTGTGTGTTGATAAGATCAGTTTGAGCATGGAAATCCCCTCCTGCTGGCACAGATTGTCATCGATAAGGTTTTTTTTTGGGTTTTTTTAATAAGAAAGACTGTTCAAAACTGGCTCAGCAATAAATGTAAAAACTGACAAGTATTTGCCTAAGGTATTTGTTTTCTTCGCAAAACAGTTGGCAGTTTGGCATTGTAGCTGAATTCTCATCAAGCACGTTGCTAACATCACAGGCAGTAGCCCAGCGATGACCCAGGGAGCTGTAGCTAAGGGAAGCGACTGCATCGTTTAAAAAATGGTAATATTGCACTGATTGATTTAAAGTGGACAGGCACCCACAAATATATACAGTGGAACTGAAAGCAAAATTCATTTGAAAGAAATGAAGAAACTGAAAAGTTCAAGAGTGCACTGCATCTTGAAATGCTTCTTCTGGGACCCACCGCTTTGCGAAGTGTGTGAACATTTACTCCAACATGAGGCTTTTCGCACTACAGCGCAATCGCATAGGTTTTTGACACTACGCTATAGAGAAGTCAACACGACATGGACGGTGTGTTCAGTGCCGCGCGTGTTAATTTGATGTGGCTGTAGAAAGCATCGCGTACATGTTGTACACCAGTCGCATCGCACGACCCGTCGTTTTGGAATTACTGAACTTCGATTGCTCTTGGTAGTGTTCCTGGTGGTAATGCAGCGGGGGCACTACTGCGTCTCCATTGGACTGCCTTTGAACAATCTAATCTGACCTGTGATCTAAAGTTTTTAGAGAGCTTGCATCTTCATCTAGCACTTTGATGTGCCACGACGCAGCCTTTATCATCTCTAGTAATCGTGCCCCACTTCTGGTTTATGACGTGCCATAGCCTCACTGACTTGACCTATACTTACTGCGTGAACCAGCCTTGATGTTCATGGGTATGGATGACTGATACTTCATGAGAATTGTACCTCTTCTGACCTTCGGTATGCACTTATTGTACGCCGCTTTGGATGAAAGCATCTACAAAATAAAATGTAAAGTTATAATGTAGAGAATAGTTCAGAAGTGGCCAATATATGGGTTATTTACATTATTGGCATTTAGTGGACACACTTATCCAGGGCAACTTCCTCAACTTTTTATATTTTACATACAATCCATTGAAACCGTTGGATATATGCTAACATCATTCACATTAAGTACCTTGCTCAAGCAAGCAGCAGTGCCATACCTGGGGATCAAACCTGCAACCTCTGGATTATAAGCCCAGTCCCCTATCCATTATACTGCCCTGGCACACTTTATGTTTATATTGCTTAAATGGTATATTATTTATATTGGTGTGGGAGCAGGTTTTCGATTTAGCCCAACACTAAGACTCCTGATTCTACTTATCGAGGTCTTGATTGAAGACCATGGTTAGTTAATTAGTTAGATCAGGGGTCGTAGTGCTGGGCTGAAGCAAAAAAACCGGCACCCACACCCGCCCTTTTTTGGATAAGAGTGGACACCCCTCAGCTAAAGCAGTCCCACTCCCTGACAGGATTAATCCTATTATGACCTTCTTCTGTGGTTACCCAGTTTTGACCATATCAGGTTTTTGTGTGATCCTGGCAGTGTTTGTAAGTCATATTCTGCCTATCCCCGCTCAAGTGGTCAAATAATTAAATTCCTTTCTCTTTTTCTAATTGGTTTGTATCAATTCAGGCAAATTTTCTGAGGGCCAAGATAACTTTTGTTTCTCTGATCAATTGTATTAGATTGAATGAATATAACTCATATTTTTGAACACGAATCCTCCTTGCCTGTATTATTTTATAAAGCCTTGTTTGCTCAAGGGTGCCAATTAGCACATACATACGTTAAAAAATATGTATAAATCAGTATCTTCATAGACGTTGTGTGCTGCTACAGTACAGCCTCACAATGTATACACGTTTTCCCTTTGTGGTCTTTTTGGTTTTTTTGAACGTCGTAATTGGGCGATGAGCTGTTATCGACCACATCTTCATTCCCCATGATGCGCTCTCATTTGTCAGCGTTTCTGAATGTGCTGCATTTGTGACATGAAGAAAGAAAGGAAGGGGAAAAAAAGCGTTTGCCCAGCGTATAAATACCGGCCGGTTTTTCTCCGATGAAGGAAGCCTTTTCGCTCGCCCCACAGGACCAGTCTTCGTCTCTCTCTCTCTCTCTCTCTCTCTACGGCCCTCAGACAGGTCACCAGGTCATCATGAAGGTCGCGGTCGTCTTCTCTTGCCTTTTGGCTCTGGCGCTCGTCAGCGCCGTGCCTGTCCGCCCCCCGCCTAGCAGCATCCGCACCATGCAGAAAACCCTGGAGGAGATGATGAAGACCCTGAAACACCTGGCGAACCAACCGAAGGTGAGACCGGGCGAAGTCACGCCACCAATGGGGTGTCTCTGCAGTGCATGATGGGACTGCTTCCCTGTTGTCTAATTTCAGGATGCTCTTGCAACCTAAAAAAATGTTTTCCCTTTTTTTCCCTCTTCCAGCACATTGGTGGCACGCTAACACCTAACGCGATTGATGGACACGAGTGCAAGGTAACGTATATTTCTCTGGAAATGGGACATTCAGAATGATGGAAAGATAGTCGATAGCAAATGAAAGATATATAAATGGACATGTTAACACAGTGCACGGTGATTTAAAAAATTGCTTTGACAGTATTTGACTTAATTGTAGACCCTCAGGACTTTAGAATTGTTTATGAATATGAATGTTTGTTTCTGAAATTATTTCTTTTTTTTTTTTTACCTGCCTGTGCAAAACAGGCAGAGGATTTCTGCAAAGCGGAGAAAGTTTTGTCTAGCATAGACCATGAAGATTTCAGAGCAAATGGAAAAATTGTCAGACAACTGAAGGAATACAACAAGCACAATAATGTAAGTAAATAAATGTTCTGTAATACCAGGGCCCTGTTCCACAAAGCAGGATTACTGAGTTAGCTGGATAAGTGCACTGAGTAAAACCCGGAACCCTCCCAGATCTGGAACATGGACTGAAGTAACGAGCTGTTCCGGGTTTTACTCAGTATAGTAATCCAGCTAACTGAGTAATCCTGCTTCATGAAACATCTCCCAGGTCATAGCTCTGTTCTGTTACTTGGAAAAGAAAACCTTAATAGTTTAAGAGCTTGTGTTTCTTAAGGTCACGTTAACATGTTTGCAGTATGACTTGTGAATTAACAACCCTTTAGATAAATCTGGTTATGACTTTATTGCTGGAGTTATGAAGTGTGGGTTTTCGAGGCAGCCTGTCTTGTGATTTAACCATTTAAGGTGTAAGATCACAAATATGTGATTAGAATGTCCTTAACTGAACATTCTAATGCTGATGTCACAATCACTACTGGTGACTGAAAGCGAGGGTGTTCGAGAACGCTGACTTAGCATTTTGAAGGAAAAAACGTGATCCTAATGAAGGGGATGGTAACCTGTTACGACACTGATGTTGACGGCGTTTCATTCGAAAGCCGCACCTGTGAAAGCCGTGCAGATCCGATTAAAGGTTCGCGATGGTGGTCACAGTCAGGTACAGGCCACCAGCAGCTGGATGCTAACCCTCGCGTTGCGTCTCTCTTTCAGACGAAGTGCACCGTTCAAGCGGACACGGAGATACCACTGTCGGACATTCTGCGGAAGCTCCACGAGTGTGCCCAGAAGACGTTTCGCACCTTGGCTTAAGCCCCGCCTCCACGGGACGTCTTCCTGCTTTTCTGGATCTTTTTTTTTAATTTATTCCGATGTTGCGTGGAATTTAGACTGAGCGCCTATTTGTGTGTGTATTTATCAAGATAGTTAAACCCAAGCGTTTTCCAATTTTCAATTTTTTTTCTTTTTTTTTCCTGAATGCTGATGAAATGATGAAATTGTGACTGACTTTGAAAGTTGTCACAATTCTTTGAAATTATGTATGACTCTGGGAAAATGAAACATAAATTAAGAGGTCTTATTTTTTAATTCTACATCCCTTCATGCCAATTATATCTGAGTGTGAAAGTCTTTTGTACTGAATATGAAACAAAATTTTTGATTGCTGACTACTTATGTCGTTTACTTGCATTTCTGTTCCCTTGAGCGGTGTTTTTTAAACAGCTGCAATTTTTATATATTTCGCATTAAATTGATTGTATATACGAAAAAGTCTTGATTCAGTTACGGTGTTAATTCAACTGAATCTAATTATCAGTTAAATTTGGTTAATTGGTTGATTGAGTAACTGAGGGGGCAATTACTTTTTTCCACATGGGTGATATGGGTGTTTGATAACTTTTTCCATTAAATAAATGAAAATATTTTTTACAATGTGTTTCTCGGTTTCCTTTTGTCTAATATCAAATTTTGTTGAAAGATATGAAACTAGTCAGTGACAAATATGCAATAATAGAAGAAATCGGGGGGGGGGGGGTTACTTCTTCTCGACTCTTTGTATGTATGTACGTAGTAGTAGTAGTAGTAATAATAATAATAATTATTATTATTATTATTATTATTATTATTTATTCTATATAGCGCTTTTCACTGTCTCAAAGACGCTTTACAACACAGGTAAATCAAGGAAACAACCAACGAAAGGAACCTGGGGTACAAGCATAATTATCAATAAACAGACAAAGATATATATATATATATATATATATATATATATATATATATATATATATATATATATATGTATATATATATATATATATATATATATATATATATATATATATATATATATATATGTATATATATATACAGTACCATGGGTTGCATTCTTTGGTGACTGACATCTGTATGCTTGTGCTTCAATTCTCAGAGAGGTTGATATTTGTGCAAGACAATTAAGCATTCTCGGAAGAATGTCTCAAAATCAACCAATGCCAGTCTCGGTCTCTGCTCTTGAATCCCATCTGAAATGTGTGCTTTGGGTTGAAGAGTGCCGTCTACAGGTGCAGACCCACGGTTCTGGAGTCTTTAAAGATTCTGTAAGGAGGAATGGTCAAAGAGTCCCGCAAGTTCGATCCCCAATCTCATATAAAGCTTTTGAAAATAAGTCGGTTTTATTAATCGGTGTTATTCTTAGGAAGGGAGGGTTGCACAAAGCACTGAAAACCCAGAGTCAACATTTTCTTGACGCATCTTTTTACAGAAATAAAATCATTTTCTCGACACTTTTGTTATATATATATATATATATATATATATATATATATATATATATATATATATATATATATATATATGTATGTATGTATGTATATATGTATATATACTTTTTTCTCAGTTTTGCGCTCGTTGCTTTTTATGCTAATTTCATGCACACATTTTCATATACGCATATATTTCCAGGGTGCCAGCCGTTTTGGAGGGAACTGCATATCCTGCACTGTGCATCCGCGTGTCAATCTGAAAATAAATTGTCTTGTCAGCAGATTTTTTTTTTATTTTTTTACCTCCGATCGCCTCAATCTGATGATTGCCGTCTCTCCACTTCCTGCCCAAACGCACGGTGATAATATTAATCGGGCATCGCGACATTCGTCACTTCCGTCCCGTTACCCATGGAGATAATATTAATCGGGCAAAGCATCAGCAATTCTAGCGATGCCGTGCCTGCCCACGCCGTGGGGCTTCTGGTGGCCTTGCATTCTGACAGCATGAGCAATAGAAGGCTTGAAGCTTGCAGATAATTTGGTATTGTCAAAATGTCTGGTGTACTTTACATTACATGCATTTAGCAGACGCTCTTATCCAGAGCGACGTACAACAAGTGCATTAGATCAAGGTGCAGAGGTGCAAAAGAAACACTAGAGCGAAGTAAAGATCGTAGTGCCAGAAGTGACCACATAGATCAGGACTCCAACCCTGTAGAGTAGCCTGTTCAGCAAACAAACAATCCTGCCAAGTACAAACTAGCACTGAAATCACATTTCCTAATCACAATCAGACAAACAATCCTGCCAAATAAAAACTAACGCTGAGCTAAACTATAGGCTAGGGAGGGGTGGGGAGAGGTGCAGCCTGAAGAGATGAGTCTTTAGTCTGCGTTTGAAGGAAGTCAGATTCTCTGCTGTTCTGACCGCTACGGGGCGGTCATTCCACCAGCGAGGGGCCAGGACAGACAGCAGACGGGAGCGGGAAGTACACACACGAAGAGGGGGAGGTGCCAAGCATCCAGAGGTGGCAGAACGGAGAGGTCTGGCTGGTGTGTAGGGTCTGATGATCCTCTGGATGTATCCAGGTGCTGACCCCTTAGCTGCCTGGTATGCAAGCACCAAAGTCTTAAATTTGATGCGAGCCATAACAGGCAGCCAGTGGAGGTCAGTGAGCAGGGGGGTGACATGGGAATGTCTGGGGAGGTTGTAGACCAGACGCGCTGCAGCATTCTGGATGAGCTGCAGGGGTCTGATGGCGGATCCTGGCAGACCAGCCAGCAGCGAGTTGCAGTAGTCCAGGCGGGACAGGACCATCGCTTGAACTAGGAGCTGGGTTGCGTAGGTGGTGAGGAAGGGGCGGATTCTCCGGATGTTGTACAGGAAGAACCTGCACGTTCGATTCACCGCCGTGATGTTCTGGGAGAGGGACAGTCTGTTGTCCATCACCACTCCGAGGTTTTTTGCGGTGGGTGATGATGACACCACGGTGTCCCCTAGGGTAATGGAAAAGTCATGGAGGTTAGAGGATGGAGCAGGGATGAAGATCATCTCTGTCTTACCTGGGTTCAGCTTAAGATGGTGGTTATCCATCCAGCTCTGGATGTCCCTCAGGCAGTCCCTACTTGGGAATCTGAACAACAGGCAATCGCAAATGATAATCTGACTAATTAAGCAATAGCCTTATGGCAGAGGAAGCTCGCCAACAGGCTTTTCAGAGAGGCCTTTATCATTGTGCGACTTCAGAAATAATTTCATCTCTCTTGTGAGGCACTAGGGGGCACTGCAGCACCCTCAGCGTGCCCTTTCCCATGCCTGTGTGGAGCCAAATCGTAATTAGGGCCTACTGGGCCTACTGAGATGTCATTAATGAATGAGCAATATCTGAATGGTAGACTCCACTTTGCATGTACCGTACTTGTCTCTTATGTACCCCAGTGTTTTTGGTTCCTTTTCACTGTCAGTAACTGCAGTCCTTTTGGACTCGTGTAAAAAAAAATGACAGGTTAAATTTTGGCTCTGAGTCATTTGTGACACAGTGTTCATATTTAACCCTTTAAGGTGTGAGGATCTCAAATATGTGATTAGAATGTTCTTAACTGGACATTCTAATGCTGATGTAACAATCACAACTGGTGATTTAAAGCAATGGAGTACTAGAACAATGACTTTTGACACTTTTTTTTTTTTTGTGGGGGTGGGAAATTCCAAAAAACCTATGGTGTGAAAACAATGTGGTGCAGTTCATACTGACTGATGTAGTCAATTTTGCACGTCTTATAAAAACAGAAACAAAAACAGAAAGTGAGAGAGGTGGCGTTGGGTGAACAGGTCGGTATTTTAAATTGGGATTTGAATGTAGAGATACTGGCGGTGTGTGTGTGTGTGTGTGTGTGCAAAGCACAGGAATGCTGTCAGCACCCCCACACTTATTCCTGTGGCCTTTCTGAGTGTCTCACGTTTGATTGATGACGATGCTTGAGTTAGATGGTCTCGTTTGATCTACCGGATTAACCACGTTTCCAAAGCTCTTTGAATGTTAATTGAATGCTGGGGCCTTGGCATTTTGCCAGCTCCCCAGTCTGTCCCAACTCACTCACCCCCCCCCCCCCCCCCCCCCCATTCCCCTTACCCCAGATTTGGAGCTTTGCCCCAGGCATGCTGTGAGGCTACGACCAGGGGAACGGAATCAGATTCTGCTTCGGGACGATCCCACATCCCCCTGAGGACTTCCATAGTCTTTGTGTGTGTCAGCTGTTGCAAACTCTGAACATCTAAACGTTGAAATGTTGGTCAAAAAGTAAACAGAACTGAAATAATTGCTAATAATTAAACAGGATAAAAAAGAGAGCTTGTTTTTCCTTTTCTGCTCTCTCTTATTATGGTGAATAACGAGGAAAGAAGAACAATCAATAGCCTGCATCTGGTATGCATATTTATTTTTCTCTTGGTTATGTGAGTATTTCACTACCAAGAGCAACACTGTTGCCTCAGTTATTTACAATAGAATCTAATTAGCTTGCAAAGGACCTCTTGTGAGATTAAAATGCTGCTAATGAAAGTGTTGTTAAGAGACATGAATGAAGAAGGTGCATCCTATCTTGGGATTGTCAAATCAGTGTTTTTTTTTTTTTTCATTTTTTTTTTTTTTTTAATCCATTACTGGATTAGTTGCCATTGGAAAGAACATTCTTTGTCAATATTACATGCACGTCTGCAACTAGAGGTTTAAATCACAGCTTTGTCTTGTAGGCTTCCGAAACTGACAGATGGTGACAGATAACTGACAACCAGTTTATTACCAGAAATTATCTGCTTGACCTGATGTAGTATCTGATACAATGTCTGAACCTATGCTGTATATGACCGTGAATCTGGCATAAAGTGAAAGCCTAATTCTGACGATAGTTTTTAGGGGTCCAAGCTGAGACTCCATTGTTTTTGTCATTGATTTTTTTTCCCCCTCCCCCTTGTAACTGTAAACTGTACGAACTGTAAGCTGAAATCGCCCAGAATCACCGAATTTGGTAGCCTTCTTCGGATGGTTGACCTCCTGGGTCCCTTAAATTATGGCGCAGATTGAAAACCTGGTGGCGCTATGGTGTACCTGGCAAAACTTTGACTAATTTTGACTAATTACTACTAATATTACTACTACTGATAACCTACTGCTCAATGATGAGCCTGAAAGGGGCAAATGGTCTGTTTACATCATCAGGCATTACTGTGTTCCTCTGTTGTTAATTTTTTTTTTTTTTTTCAGGTGGATAAGCGGCAGTCTGATGCTCTTCGGCTCCCCTTGTTCCAGCCTTAAGATTGGAGCAGATTGGAAATGGACACGTCTGGGTTGTGGAATGAAGATGGGGAGCCTCCTGAAGACAAGGGATGGTGGGTGAGTGGCTCTACTGTTCGTTTGTGTGTGGGGGGGGGGGGGGGGGTCACACTGCCCCCCCCCCAAACAATTTGTTGACCTGCGTCATGGCTACAAGGCTGATTGATGTCTAATCATGACACAATCACTTTTCTTTTCTTTTTTGTTGTTGCATATAATAGATCATTGTTTCATACTCATTAACTCATTTCTGTCCCACTAATCGACGTCATACTGACCTTCATGACTGCTGTTGATTAGGTGTATAACCAACGTCAAAATGTTTGGTGGGTGACAATGAATGGACCCTCACTCTAGGACCCTAAGTTTATTTAAAAAGAAGTTTATTAATATTTCACGTGTGAAACAGAGTTCAACAAGATGTTGTGCTTGACATTTTAAGATCACAGACATGTGGTTAGGATGCTTAACTGAACATTTTAATGCTGACGTAACACCCACTACCCATTGAAAGAACCCGAGTTCCAGAACAGACTTTGGATTTAACAAAAACGGAAGAAAAACCTTACTCTTCAATGGGTCTAATTAGAGCCGCTTCCAGAAAGTTGCTGTCTGACGTTTTGCAGCTCCTTTTGTTTGAGCGTCAGCTCAGGGCGCGCGACAGTGAAAAAGGCTGAGTGGCGGTCACATATTTAAAAGGAAAGTTTGTGGGTGTGACTTCCTAGTGGTCGGCCGCCATGTTAGGGAACATCTTCGCGGGTGACGGTTGAAAAGGTTTCCTGGGTGACGGTAATAGGAGGAGACTAATAAAATTCAGCGTGGGACCCAACCGACTCCATTTTGGTCATATTCTCCGTTTTTTGCTGCTGGCATTTTATGAATAATAGAGGGGGCGATGACTTGGTTCTGCTGTCTCCCCTCCCCCTCACTGCCAAACCGCAAACCCCAACCACCCACCACCTCAGTTTTTACTTCCCAGAGCTAGAACACGCTTCCTGCCCAGGAGGACGGAACGAGACAGTACACCGTCCGGAAGGCAGTCTGCAGCAATTAAACTGCGCTCTCATTCCCATTCTGTCAAGACCCGTTTCCGTCGCAGAAACTTCTCAAGCAAACTTTGCTTTCTCGGTACCTGCCTGAACGTCTCAGTTCACTTCAACAGTCTTTGAGCGAAACCCTTTAAAATATATCATGCTGTGTGAAAGTGGTTTTATTTTTATTTTATTTTAGTTTCTCACTTCACAGTATTGCTAATAAGTGATATATGATCCAAATTTGCACGATCTTTCATTGTGTCATATACATTAAGTTTTATGCTGCGCATGTACTACCTTGGCCCTGAAAAGATATTGAGCACATGAGTGTATTTCAAACCGCTGCTTTATTTATTTCTTTTTGTTTTAAGATTTTATATTTGTATGTTTTTTTTCTTCTTCTTTTGTATTCAGTCTATGTGTAATATTAGCAAGATTGGCCCTTTGGGATAGAAACAGAGAGAAACTGGGATAGAAACTTTGTCTCCGCTGACCTCACTGCAAGTGTATGACGCCGTCAGTCTGTATATTAACATAATTAATTATTCACACCTCCTGCACTCCCTGAGAAGATATCCTGCAACCGCGTTCAAGTTTTCAGGGTTTTTTTTTTTGTTTGTTTTTTGTTTTTTCAATCTTCGGTCCTGCAACTTTCTGACTGATCTTTGAACATCGATTTCGGTTTATATAGATTTTCTGTGGGTGCCGGTCTGCCGGAGCCCCCGCTTAACCAGTTGGTTATTTTATGTGTCAGCGCCAGGGATTTTCGTGGGAACAACCGGGCTGAAATTTCCTGAAGACTAGGGATGGGATCCTGTAAAGGGACGCCGCGTGGCACTTCCGTTTTAAAAATGTCATATTTTAACGGACGCGCTGTGTGCAGTGAACACACATATTTTGAAATTCAGTGACAGTCTCCTTCACGGTGAATCAGTGTAAGGGAATTATGGACCCAGCGCAACGCCAACAAAGAAAGTAGGCCTAGCTGACCTTAAAGGAACGATTCTCTTCTAATGGCGTGACTTCGAACGGCAAGACAGTTAGGTCACCCCCTGTCAGTCAGGGTGTCTACCGGAGGAGGTGAGGGGGCTAACGCGGTCTGTTGCGCTTCGCCCGGATGTTGGTTTTGAAACCAGCTGCGGCGAAGCGCTGCGAATTTCGCCTGCCAGGATGGGGACGGAGAGGTGTCGCGTGATGAAAGAACTTCTTGTGTCCACAAAGCAGCCATCGCGGCATATCAGTGTTTAATCATACCAAGCTGCTTTCTGAGGTTCTGTCAATCTCAAAGCCACATCTATTGTTTTGAATAAACAGCCTGAATAATGCCATTTCCTCCGCTCATGCTGGGGGGAGTATATAGTACGTAGGTTGTTTGGTTGTGTGCTTCTTTCATCTCACTGGAACAGGGGATGAGGGGGGAACGTGGAATATTAAAATAGAGAACTGAAAACCTATACTCGGGAGTCCATTGGTCACCCACCTGTCACCCGGCAGAAATGTGCTTCCATGTGGTTGGGGTTCGAGCAATAGCAATAGACTGCACTGCGGTCGCATCTCCGTCTGTAACTTTCTGTGCTCCCCCCACCCACTGTCTGAATAAATAAATAAATAATCTATCAAAGGTTTTCTTTTTTGAAAAGGAGATCCAAGGAGATATCTGTATTCATCATTATTATTAATTCATTCATTCATTCAATAATAATAATAATGAATAAGGAGAACTGAATCTCCTTTAAAAAAAATGAAACCTTTGGTCGACACAAACATTGGCAAAGAACATGGGAGAAGTATTTATTTATTTATTTATTTATTTATTGCTGATTTCAGACTGATTCCATACCAATTTATGAGACCCAGAGAATGCAGCTTGTGTGATTTTTACTAAATAAATACATAGATTCCCATTCAACGGCACAACTTTTTCGTAGTTTAACCCCCCCCCCCCCCCCCCCCCCCCCCCCCCTTACCCGTACTTGTTTTCCCAGTGGAAGTCTGCATGTTAACCTAAACCAATTGTGTGCTCTTAATCACGCTTTAATCATATTTAACTTCAAAGGGAATTATTTATGGGCACTGCTCTTCCCTTGCAGCAGAACGGTGCGCTCAACATGGTGATGCTCCTGTGAGAGAGAAAAAAAAAAAAAACATTTCATCTTGTGGGTGCATCTGAAGCTTCTGCAGGGGAGAACATAGCACGAGGGCTTTTAATGTTTCTAATATATATTTTATTTTTTAATGTTGAATCACCGTGTAGTCAGCTTACATGTTGATTAATGGTCCATTTAAAAACTGAACAGACATAATTCTGAACGGGAATAGATGTATATTTATTCTCTCTCTCTCTCTCTCTCTCTCTCTCTCTCTCTCTCTCTCTCTCTCTCTCTCTCTCTCTCCTTTTATTTTAATAATAATTCGCAAAAAACATGCAATGAGTCTCATGAATAATGAACTCCGATTAAATCTTATCGCTTTCCACTCTTAACTCTGGGTTAAAAGTTTAATACAATATTCTTACTAGAGCTCTGGGGGAGGGGGCTAATGGCTTTGACGTCTTGTAAGCGTACATCAGTAATCGCTATAAATTTTTGATATGTTCAGGCGTCAAATGAGGAGCATGGACGGAGAGTTTACGATAAGTAGTCTCCTAATGTAGTCTCCATTCTACCCAAATGCAGTTTTTGATATGGATACTTTGTGAATAAACAAAACGAATATCAATATTGCAATTCAATAATTGTTTAACAATGATTCAGGAGGTGCTCTTAGGAACCAAGCGAAGACAGTTATTTTGTTATTTCAGCACTATGACCTGTTATTAGGGGAGAGTCACCATCAATATAACGCTTGATAAATTTAGGCTAACACGGTCAATAATTAAATTGGCAATGCGGTTACTGTAGGCATTTCAGGTTTGTACATGTGCAATTCAGTCCTCAAACACGTCCGTTAGGAAAGAGCAATATGGTAACCTTTGCGGAAAATATTTCCCAAAAAAATGTTTTTGGGCGAGTTAAGAACAAAAATGTTCCGGAAGTAATTTTCGGGGAAATGTTTTATTTTCATCTGCAATAAATCAAGGCGTTCGTCATTTTACGAAGTAATCTGCCCTTGATTTTAATTAACCAACGGATGAAATCTTCAAAAAAAAAAAAAAAAAAAATCCATAAAGTCCACTTGTCTTAAAACATATAGGTTTATTTTAGTATGGTTTTTAATCTATTTTCAGAAATTCTCTCTTCAGTTTCTCCTTCAACTATAACCTAAATGCCCTCGTCATTAACTGAGCTACGTGAGACTTGATAAACGGAGTTAGCGATTCTGACGTTAAGGCAATAGATTATGCATTCCGTCAAGGCTGCCTAAAGTTGGCTTAAGTCCGTCAGCTCAGTTTCCGCTGTCCTTGTCCTTAAATGATCCATCAGCACGTCTCTTACGCGAAATTGTAAAGATTTCTTAACGGTAATCTCACCAGAAACGCTTTAAACTGTGGGTTACAAATAGCATGACAGTATTACACCAAGTTTATACAGTCTAACACAGTGCAAGCCCTCATAAATTATTTTTAAATATAGCATTTACCTACTTTTCGTAATTATCACGGAAATCCAGCTAGTGAAATCGATTGGTATGCAGTAAAGCCTAAACACAAAATAAGATAGATCTGTTTTAACCTCTTTGTACCGACTGCGTTTCAGTGGAACCTTATATGGGAATGTAGGCTATATGGCGTCAGAAAAGGATCACTCGAAAAGCTACCATTTTATGTGTTGACATTTCCGGAAATATTCGAAATACTGAATATTTTAAGAAGCAACTGGGAACTTTCATTGCTTAGGCTAGGTTTTTTTTTTACATTTGGTTTTCAGTTAAGGTAGCCTACAATTGTATTTGTCTACCGATTGAGAGCCCTACGGTTGTTAGATTCAACAGGTCAATGCCTTAATTTCAAATCTTACAGAATGGATGTCTCAAGATTACACTATTTATATTTATCTATTTATCTAATTATGATAATTAAACTGTTAGAATGCAAAGATAATTATCAATAGTGAACTGGAAGTGAGACTGTAGGCTAGTCTACATTACACAAGCACCTACGCATGAATCAGCATGATTTGAAATTTAGTTTTCACCTTTTATATTCGGGAAAAGTAAACGTAGGCTATCTCATATGTAAATGGATCATTACTGTAATTTTTTTAATTTAGCCTGATCAGTGACCTAGTTCTGTATAGGCTACCCAGGAAAATATGCTACTCAGATAGTTCTGTTGTTATATTCAAATACATCAAAATCCAAACAAGGCCATCAAACAAATTGACAGATAAACAAACCATTTCTTTCTACGTGCACTGTTAATAGGCGGACAGAGTTAATACGGGTCTATTGGTCAACACATGCTATGGCGTGACGACGATGTTTAATTTCACTTTAACTGAAAGTGGACAATTTGGAGCCTCTTCTTAAAAATGTGGTAAATAGGGCCTACAATTCATTCCTTATTAAACTGAATTATTAAAAATAATAATAATAAAATAAAATAGCCTAACTAAAAAATAGGCATTGCGTGAAAAATATCCAGCACCAATGGCCTACTACAAATGTAGCATACCTATAGCAGACAATACCATATTGAAAATTTCACATGAACGTTTACCTGCAGAATTTTTATAACGTCATAATTAAAAAGACATAGCCAACAGTCGAAATGCCATTGAGAATATTAGGCTATGTGACTTTGAAGTAAGCAGGGACAGCTGAAAAAAACCCTGCACAAATAATCGTTATATCTTAGCCTACCTGAAATTATAAAAGCCGCTGTCATCCCACGAGTCTTAAATGCACATTCGCGTCTGCGGTCTGAACGTCTCAGTGTCCCGTTTTATACCAATATAGCCTAAGATTAATATTGCATCGCCATGATTTAATAATTTCAAACGGCACAATATCACGCAATTGCATTCACGAATTCATTATTCAAGGAGAGAATAGGAACTAGGTGGTGCTGATTAAATAGACTCTGAAACGAGCCCCGATCTTCAGTTATTTCAGGTCAGATACGGTGCATCACGTATGATCCAGCCTGTCTTTAATTTTTAACTTCTACGCGATCAGATTTTTTGAAACGGTTGGATAAGTAGCCTATGTAGAATTTTTTTTGCTGGCGTCATTAATTTTTTAATAGTAATAACGCTCGAAGCGCTCATAAATAATATACGCTTCGGTTTTCTGTGAAACACGCGGCATTACAATGATTTTGGTGCTTCTCTGGCGATTTCTGCATGACTTAGGTAGACATCGGCAACTTACGCCCATGTCGTTTTCATAACAAAGGCGAAAAATCGAGCATAAATATCGTGTGAATGTCTATTTGCTTCTAATAAGTGGAAATGGGATGAATAACGAGCAATGCAGTAACACATGTTGACAATAATAATAATAATAATAATAATAATAATAATAATAATAATAATAATAATAATAATAAACAATTGTTGCTGTTAATAAAGACAAAAGAACTGATTACCTTTTTAAAAAAATATTAATTTATTAATTGAGGCTCAAATTTATACACTTGATCAAGCGAAATTAAAACGTGGAAATGGGAATTTTTATTTTTTCATTGTGCTTTCATAGTATTATCCAGTGTACATCAACGAAAACATAACACACGAAACTATGTGTGAACTAAGTGTTTAAAGTCTCGGTGTCGCAACTCAGTCATACTGGTCGCATTATATCTTAAAATCTATAAAATGCTTTACTGTTTACCAAAAGACTTCACTCCACTCAGAAGTGAGCAGTCAATAGTGTTTCCCCCTCTGTACTATAATCACGGTGTGAATCGTTTAATAATGTAGGCTACATGCCTTAGCCTTTTTCATCGAGTCGTAATCGTACAGTTGAAGTGACCTGTCCATGGTCCTGAATCAGAATTTCTTAATCAGATCCAGTCAAACCAGACATGCACTTAGACTCTTAAGACGCTCCGTGTACTCGACTCAAGACCAGCCTTTTTTTTCTTTCCGTGAACGATTCAGAAATTCATAAAAAACGATTTCATCCGCCGTAGCACAGTGAACGGTATTGTATTCGTCAAATACATTTAAATGGACATTTATATAGTACGAAATATAAATATGATAATACAATACAGTATTTCAGTTCGGAGAAAATACAATCAAGAACATGGAGACAAACTTATTCAAAGTGACACGTGGTTTACCTTGCTTTACGATACATAGGCTATTACGATGAAGTTAAACAAGTACCTTTATGTGCTAAATGGTGGAAAAAGTGCTATAAGATAAGCAATTTTTTAACAAAATCTCAATAAATAATCCATCCAAAGTGTACTGTACATTTCAAATCCTGTATAAAGAGACAAGACCTGTGTAAATCCCTGCTATATTATTGAAAATGTAAACAGATATTATATAGGCTACTAGTGCACTGCTGAGTATTTCATCCGTTTTTGTTTCTGTCTTTGGTTACAAAACCAAACGCGAACCACGTTCTTTTTCAGATCCAGCTTCTCAGCGATGGCGGCGATTTTTTCCGAGGAAGGACGCGGCTGGATTGCAAAATACGCCTCCAAAGAGCGCTTTTCTGGCGCAGCGATTGAAGTACGTTTTCGCTTCCTTTCGTTGCCATTGAAAAAGTCCGGCTTGTTGTTTTTCTCTCGAAATTCCGCCTCGGCTTCTTCCAGCCAAGCTTGAAGGACGGGTTTGAGGGCAATCATGTTATTGTGCGACAGCGTAAGGGACTCGAACCTGCAGATGGTGCTCTGACTAAGCGAACCCACGCCGGGTATCTTCAGGTTGGCGAGAGCAGAGCCAACGTCTGCCTGCGTAACGCCAAGCTTGATTCGCCTTTGTTTAAACCGTTCGGCAAACGCTTCCAGCTCTCGTGGATCTGATTCTACGCTGTTGATGCAAGACATCCCGTTGGGCGCGGACAGAGAGTGCGGATGACCCATGCTCACGGCTTGGTGAAGGTGACCCATGGTCTGAAGGTGATGCTGGTGGGCTTGAGTTGTCATCACGGGTGGATCCGGGGCTCCCATCCCGCTCACTGACAGACTTGAGGAGATGTGGTCCAGGAGATCTCCTTCCAACCCTTGATGGAGGTGATGGGAGGTCAAAGTTGAAGGGTGAGATATGGGCACTGTGGAGGAGGTAGAGGTGCAGGGGACACTGCTCATGGTATGGTAGGTCACGTCGGGCTTAAAATGATGGCTCTTTCCGTGAGAGACAATGTCAACAGCCGCCAAAGCTTCAGCGCGGGCCAGCAGACTCTCATCAAAGCCTCCGAATATATTGCCCTGGAGCTGCAAGGAAGAACGCGCATGCTGGAGTCAGTGGGGAATTCTGTCAACTCAGGATTAAAACATTTTCGAGCACGGAGAGAACCCTCCTCGGAATACAGGTCATAAAAATTAATACGAAAGCGCGAAGGCTTTGAGAGAGAGAGAGAGAGAGAGAGAGAGAGAGAGAGAGAGAGAGCGGACGAAGGGAGTGAGAGAGAGAGAGCGGACGAAGGGAGTGAGAGAGAGAGCGGACGAAGGGAGTAAGAGAGAGAACGGAGGGAGGGAGAACGGGAGAGAGAGAGATAGAGAGAGTAAGTGTGAACAAATGTTGCTCCATCGACGGCACAAATCACACAAACCGATATTCTTCGCGAGCTCGCGCCACGATAAGCCTACTCCGGACCCATACCTGTGGGGCCGGCAGGCAGACTCTGCGCATCGCCTCCGAGCTGGAGTGCAGCCCCGGGTATTTGTGCTCGTGTAGCGCGGGGTGCATGGGGAAAGGCTGCTTGCTGTTCATGGTCATCATCTTGCTTGCGCGCACCGTGCAGGCAGGTAGCCCTGGGCATGGGGTTAGGTCTGCTCTCTGGCTCTGGCTGCGGTCAGTGTGAGCTATTTCCAAACGAGGCTCTCTGCATCTCTCCCCCACCTGCTACTTTTCTCATCTTACAAGCGGCGCGCGAGGAACTGGGTTGGCAGCAGTGCGCAAGCGTAATGCACGCAAGTAGCCAAGGAAAAGACACGGGATGACCCATTATAAACCCGCTTCGTTTCCAACATTTGTATCACAACATTTTAACCTGTATACCATGTAGTAGCCTCCTGGTATTTCATATTTTCTTATGGTCAGGAAAGCTATACCGTGCGTAGACATCATTGATGGACCCTTTTATTTTATTTTTATTTTTTTCTGCACATAATCCGTTAAAGGCTGGCATAGCCATTTGATCACTTCTGAACTTCCTGGGTCGACCATTCTTTAGGCATAAGTAGCCTAGCTGAAGCTATTACCACCCCTTCCAAAAAGCTGCCGATTCATTCCCTATAGACACATTTTAGAATTAGAAAAAATCGAATTAGAACATAAAAAAAATGTTACAGATACAGGACAAATGGTTCCTGGTATTAGAAACAAAATGATTATATGGTTGAATTAACTGGATAAATGTGGAGCGCAGTGGAATCGTTGGATAATTAGGATATATTGAGCTCTCTGTTGAAGACCTTAGGCTAACCCGGATATGCAACAGCGCACACTGTTCTAACTAACCAATCAGCATATTATTTACATATCTGAATAATCCATTTTTGATTATATATATACTAATTATTCATAAAACATTCGAAGGAAATCGTGTATATTTTATGAAACCCAAATGTTTATACGAACATTACAAATAAATTGAAGGTAAAACAGGGACACTGCCAGGGATTTTGGAACCCATTGAAAAAATCTCACATTGGGCCTCTCACCCCAGGCCACCCAGCCCCTGCACAATTACAGCATAACTTTTTTGAGGGCCCCTGTCAATCAGGGCCCTTGAAACTCCCGAACCCATAGAATTACTCACGTTTGGAATTGCCTAGCGCGTATCTTAATCTATTTGAGAGATTACCATTGGTATATCGTGTTAATGCTGCGAGGAGGTGCCAGCGGGTTATTTAGATGATCCGAATGCCCCTGAACGCAAATGTGGTGAGCACCGTGGAGCCTGGCTTTCGGTTTCCTTCAGCTAATGAAATATTCAGGACCCTGGCCATGCGTGCTGGCGTTACACCCCATAAATGACAGAAAGGAAGTCTGTAGGACAACAACGACGGGTCGGGGGTAGCTTCGATGGGCCGCCGTCACAGTCCGCCGGCACCGCCAAAAGTGTCATTTCACGGCTCCTTAATTGAACCTGCCGGTGAATTATCGATCGCATCACCGAAATGGCCTGATTAACGTTCCTCGCTCGATCGCTAAGAGAGACCGTTTAAGTAAAGAGTTGTAATTTCCTTAGGGGTGGATGTTGCTGGCAGGCATCGCGATCCAGGGCTTTAAAGTTTTGCCAAAGAATGACCGAGTTCTAAATTAAGATGCTGATCTGTAAGATCCGGAAGCCGCATACGATTATGGCTTGCCAAGAATCTTTCTTTTGGGGAATTTCAATCTTGTAAGTTATTCAGGCATTTTTTTGGAGGCAAACAAATAATAGAGGTGCTCGGTTTCTCTTTGAACTGTGGCCAAGCATATGCACCTTCTTTCGTGCCAAATATTAATATTAAGACGAAGAGGAAACTGAAATTATGGTGTATAAATAAAATATATTTTTTAAAAACCTATTGTCATTATATATAGTCGTTCGTGAATATTAATGTTTGTCTTTTTGCTAATGTTATTCTGGTATCGCAGGTATTTGTTTTATATAGCCTAGTCTAGTGATAGGCCAAACTGAAAATTATATCAGTTTTAAGTTGTGCTACTCGTATACCTATAAATAGCTATTCGTGAAAAGTGAATAATTTAGAGCATCATATTACATATGTCTGTTCACTATTTAAAGGACGTTTAAAGGATTTATAGCCTAATGGATTTTCAGCATTGTTGAATGGGTAAAATATAGGTTACATGGATTTGGTGTAGGATGAAAAAACAATGACTAAACGAGCAAAATAAACTTTAATAAGATATAACAGTGTTTGGTGAAAGAATGTCTCTAGGTGTCAGGTTTCCTTGTGAATGGCCCAAATAGCCTAATAGTGTCTCTACGCAGTTATACACACCAGTTAAGCCACACGGCCCATTCTGAAGTGTAGGCCTGCAGCTTTATCACCTGTTCGGGACTGGCTCATTCTGAGCGCTGAGTCGGCTAATTTCTCTGTTCCAGGGGGGGGAAGGTGTTCACCCTTCTCCTCCGGTGAGCACCTGTTCGCTCCGCTCGCGCGGTTTCCACGCTCCGCGGCGCGGTGAGAGAGGAGAGCGCGGCCAGCTGACACGGCCGCCGCGCACCATGTGATCCGGCCGGGCTCTCCGGTTGCCCAGACAGAGGATGAATTATTCAGCGAGGTGTGCGACAGGTATCCGTTTCCCCTCGTCGGCGCGCTCTTATTCATTAAGGATATTAAGCAGCGCGCCTGTGACGGCAGCGTAAAATCTTCAAGCTGAGAGAGGCGGCTATCTAAAACAGCGAGTGATTTAGCTGTAAAAATCCAAGGAACTTTACAGAAATATATTTTGACCTTTTGAAAGAATCTTCTCGAACAACACCTATTCTATTGATCCCTCAAAGGAAACTGCCTTGAGAACTGCCTTAATTTAAAATGTAAAAAAGACATACTCCCCTCCCTTCGATTTAAAAGAGGTCTTCATTATTAATGAACTGAGAAGTAATTCATTATATTATAAATAGCAACATTTTGGGTGGTTGACTGGTACAGTGAGTAGCACTGTCGCCTCACAGCAAGAAGGTTTTCGGTTTGAATCCTACAAGGCCTTTCTGTGTGGAGTCTGCATGTTCTCCCCGTGTCCGCGTGGGTTTCCTCCAGGTACAGCAGTTTCCTCCCACAGTCCAAAGACATGCAGTGAGCTGTCAGGTATGAATGTGTGAGTAAATGGTGTGGGCCATGCGACGGATTGGTGACCTGTCCAGAGGGCCTGCATTCCTGCATCTTTCCCACTGCATGCTGGGATAGGTTCCAGGCCCCAGCCCTTACCCTAACCCCACACCCTTGCCAGGAATAAACAGTTTAAGAAAACTGATGGATAGTCAAATTTTACTGCGGTAAAATCCAGCCACACAAACTAAATGTGAGGTGTTATAAAAGGTTAGTGCTTGGGCTGGTAGTTCATTAATGATTTTGTCTTGTTCAGTTATACAACTCAGAAGAGCTGTCCTTTCCTCCATTTTAACACCATAATGGACAATTCCCCATACTACGTGAGCTCCCCATACACGTAGGTTTGAGGGGAGACAGGGAGACACACCCCCCCCCCCCCAATATTTGTTTACATGAATTAATTACCAGACTACCAAGTATGCTTGTGAGACTTGACAAACGAGGCGGTCCAGCAGTGTGTCTTCCCCCCCGTGAAGTTTCAGAGAATCGTACGCCTACGAAGTGAGCACAGGTTCGAGGGGCGGCGCGTTCAACGGATTTATCCGTGGAGCGTCGCGACAGTTCCGACGGCTCGAAGGGCGCATCAGAGGGCCGACTGGCCGGCCGAACGTCCGCCGGCTTGTTTTTTTAAATTTTTATTTTCCCAGTCTGCTCTTTGTTTGGAGCTCTTCAGCCCTCGTGTGCAAGTCAGTCAGCGCCTCGGTGGCGCGGTTGCGCTGAAATGACGCGCAGAGGCAGCAGCCAGCTGACGTTTCCCCTCCACCGGGGAGCCCGACAGTGCTGCCTCACATCAGATAAGACTCTTTGAGTGGTTTTCACATGACTTCCCAAAGTAGAGGAGAGAAAAAAAAAAAGAAAAAAATGCATAATTTATCAGCAGTTTGAATATGTCAAAGGTAATGAGGCCAAGTTGCGTTATGCAGTGTGGTGAAATTTTTCTGGGTTTACAGAAAAGAAACTGCCAATTCAGATGTCCGATTAAACAAGTTCCTGTGCTATGACCAGCTCACAGCATATTTTGGATTGTGTTAAAAATGCAGGATGCCTCACCAGCACATAACTTGGCAGACTGCAGACCTAACTCCTTCAGACTCTGCCACCTGCTTATTCTCGAGTTCATAAGTGAGTAAAAAGGCTCCTCTGATAGTCAGAAAAGCCAGTGTCCTTTCACAAGGTAATACAGCTCCCAAAGAGCTACCGAAGCAAACCTACAGGTTTGCGAAATGACTGCATGTAAATGAGACAATGTCTTCTCATTGCTATAAGTGCTGGCTGTGAGCTGCTCTCTTACAGTTGGAGTGTAACATTACTGCGCTTTGCCTAATGTTCCAGGCATGCAGCATTTTTGCACAGGATGCTAACTTACTCATTTGTACATTTTAGTATCCCTTCCGTTTTCCCAGGAGTATCCCCTCTTCCTTCGGTTTTCCGAAGGCCTTAGAACAGGGCTGCCCGGATACAATCCAGCCACCACATTTGTGCTTCGCTGTCTCTCTGCATCCCCCCCAGGGGGCACACCCCCCCCCCCAATTCTTGGTATAAATGAATTATACCGAGGCCGAAAAGTTTTCCTCAACAGAAAACTGTTCAAAAAAGTTCTAAATGACTTATACAATTACACACTCATATGCTCGTACGTTCATTTTATAAATTTCAATCTAAATGGTTTCCTATCCTATCAATTGACTAGATGTGGCATTTTGTATGCTCAAAAAGCAAAGAAGAACAGAAACAAAGACCAAGACAAGTTTTATATTGGATATTTTGGAATGGTTCATTTCAAATGTTTTTTTTTTTTCTTCAGGAATCAAAATTTTGGGGACAAAATATAGTTAAAAGTCAACCTGCAAACATGTTATAACTGATAAGGAAAAACAAATGTCAGGTGTATCCATAATATAAAAAAAACACAAAATTAAATCAAAACACGGATATCCTAATACACACGTCAGCTATGTAAACCTATCCCTATTAGCACACACAACCAAGTAATAACCTATTTATTCTTTAAAGAAGGGCTGAACAAACATAAATAAAATGTATTAAAATTAAATAAAAATAAATGAAACCCACTGCTTTACTTTCAAAACATTCAAACAGATTATGTAACATAGCCCCCCCCCCCCCCCAATAACCAGGATCCATTTGGATATTTATCATTTTAGATACTTTAGTCCCAAAACAAACACTGAGAATGGTTTTCAGGAAATTCCCACTTAAATACACCAGTACATAAAAATAAGTCTTTTCATAAATAAAACAAAGGCTGAACATCATCATTCTTTCATCTTCTCCATGAACGGCTCTCGTGCTCGTCCTCCTCATCCTCATCATCATCATCGTCATCTTCACCCTCGTCATCTTCATCAGGAAGTAAGACGGAGCTGATGGGCTCCTGTGCAAACACAACGAGTCGCTCTTGGGCGAGACGGAGAGATTGTGTCTGGGGCAGAGTTTACACTAAAGCCTGGGATAATCTTTATAAAGATGTGACTAAAAACACTAAAAAAGTCTTTCCAGCTCAGAGCTCACAATGAGCCACTCCCGAAAAGCAATAAAGCTGTAGGCCTACACTTCATAACGTGTGGCTGAACTGGTGAGTATAACTGCGCATTATTTGGGCCATTCACAAGGAAACCCGACACCTAGAGACATTCTTTCACGTTTCGGTGCAAGCGTCATGTCACTGAGGGTCCATAACACAAAACGACACTGTAAATAGCTACCATATGGTTCAGGTGAAGCAAGAAGACCTTTTAGAAAGCGTGTAGGCTTAGGAATCTACAGCAAAGGAAAACGACTCAAAGAAAAACAGGACTGAACTGTGCACACCTCCTTTGAAGTGTCCTCCTTTGGGTTCATGGGCTCAGATGCCACTTCAGGTATGTAGCATGTGATTTGAGGAGTCTGACCTTTGAACTTTTCACCTTGGTTTTCCCCCTAAAAAGATAAAATGCAATGTTTTTTTTTTTTGATCAAATATTTCTTTTTAAACTGAAATGGGTATCCCATGTGGACAGACCTCTCCTGGAAAAAAACCTGCTTTTTTTCTCCTTGATGTAGAATTACTGCATTATCAAAAGGAAAATAGCAGCTGCACATTTATCTAACAGAGTAAAGGTTTAAATGGTCATGCAGATACTCCCCTTTGATATTTAGGGCTTCATAAGTAACCCTTTTGTAGAGTAGTTTTTTTTAGAATGTTTTAGTCAGTGTTCTAGAACTCCACTGCTTTCAGTTACCAGTAGTGATTGTTACATCAGCATTAGAATGTTCAGCTATGAACATTCCAATCACATTTTTGTGACCTCACACCTTCCAGGGTTAATGTAAAGTGTTGAAACTCTGGCCTGATTGGCCTATCTGAAGCAGCTGATGGGGTCACCTGACGCTGCAGAACTTACAATCTCCATGTCACCCTGGGTCCTCAAAGTCATGGCAGTATTGTGGTCCTGCACCTCCTCAATGTCTCCGAATTTCTGAGAGAGAGAGAGAGAGAGAGAGAGAGCAGTCTGACATCACACTTTAATTTCTTTTTTTTTAATAGAAAAAGAAAAGAAAAGAAATTCAGATCCAGCTTCCAGCTCTTACCACAAAGTGAGGCCTCAGCTCCTTCTCCTCCTCATTGGTCACCCCCAGGACGGTGGGCGTTTGCGGCCGATGATCCACCACCAGGTGTCCACCTCCGCCCTGGTCCCCCATGCCCCAGCCCCGACTCCCCACACCCCGCCCTCGTCCCCTGCCACGGTCCTGCGTAGAGGGCACCTTTCCCCCCGCGGGGACCAGCCCCAAACGGGCAGCCTGGTACGGGGGCGGAATTGGGGAGATGTTCAGACTATGTGAGAGCAGGAGTAATTAAAAAAAAAAAAAAAGTGCTACTTAAATGCTCAAACGTGGGTTTTGTTTTTAAATACACATTGTAGGCAAAATGCAGATGTTTTGCCGGAGATGGAGCAGTGAACATTGTTAGGCACAGCATTTTATCTTCATATCTAAGCTGGAAAATAAAGTAGCCTTTGGATGCACAGCCTGTAGATAGCAAAATTGTTTTAAATTATTGCAAGAGTTTACAAAGGCAAAAATGTTTTTGAAAATCTTTCCTGTCCCACTCTGAGCCTCACTCTCCCACCCATAACAAAACAGAAATAAAATTAAAGAGTAGTGTGATTGCAGCTGATTTAACGTACAGTACGCGGTGCAGACTGAACGAAAAGCAGGCGTTAGCACATTAGCAGTCTCGCACGCTGACACACCTCCACCTGCAACTGGCCGAGTTTCTTCTTGAAGTCTGTCGAGTCGTCTCCAGAGATGAGCCTCTTCTGAACATCGAGCTCAGGACCCAGCAGCTCCTTCTGGGTCTAAGAATAAACAGAGTATTTATTGATCAGCCTTTTTTTGGGACAGTTACTTTCTCATGTTAGTTAGGTAGAGTTGAGGTCTTTGGAAGAAAAAAAACAAAGAGAAACCTATAGAAGAGTGATGGCTCCAATGGCAATGCTGATCAATTTCAGAAAGGGTGTGGGAGGAGGGACAGGACAGGAAGGGTTGGGTCAGACTGGTGATCAAAAATTCCTTTTCAAAACATGAAGCACACAGTGGATCCCGACCCTGTTCCTGGAGATCAACCATCCTGAAGGTTTTCACTCCAAACCTAACAAAGCACGCCCCTGGAGATCTACGTCTAGCTGGACAGTAGATCTCCAGGAACAGGGTTAGGCAGCCCTGCTCTAGCTGTTGAATGAGGTGTGCTTTGTTAGGGTTGGAGTGAAAACCTACAGGATGGTAGATCTCCAGGAACAGGGTTGGGCAGCCCTGCTCTAGCTGTTGAATGAGGGTGAGCTTTGTTAGGATTGGTGTGAAAACCTACAGGATGGTAGATCTCCAGAAACACAGTTAGGAACCGCTGCCTTACGGTTCAGGCTACCCCTGGTTCCACGTGAGCGCATGCTCACGTGTTCCGTTTCCCGCCGTCGGGCACTTGCCCCGCTGGCGGCCCGCGGAACCAGCGCGCGCGGGACAGAGCGGAGACTCACCGGCATCTCGCGACCGGGCCCCGCCGAGCCCGCCGTGGAGACGGAGGCTGACCTCACGGCCTCCTTCAGCCGGCCGATCTTCTCGGAAAGCTCCTTCAGCGTCCTCACGATCTGGGCCCTCTCCTGCGGCCCCACGGCCCGGGTCCGCTCCAGCCTGTTTATCAGAACCTGCAGGGGTTGTTAACATCGAAGCGAAACGAAACCACTGCAAACTGTGAGTGTTACTGCGTTCGTGTTTCACAACACTTCCAATTATAACAAGAGTATGTACATTTAAAGAATAATAATAGTAATAATAACAACAATAACTGCTTAAACTGTTATAATTAGGATGCTTAAAGACTAAAACCTCGCTGTGGCAAAACTAATTTGCAATTAACTTACTTTAATTATTTACTTCTATAATTATTATTCTGAACAGGCTATTCAAATTGGTTTCAGTACAGCACCTGCCTGCATTATGATAGCAGCATTACTCTCACACACAAACAAGCACATACAATAAAATAGTATTTTACCATGTGACCGTCTTACCTTTTGACATTCTATCTGTTTCTCCAGCATCTTTTGCTTAACTCTCGTCATGTCCTGTTGTAATTTTAGGGCTTCCTAAAGTGAACAACAAAGAAAGAACTGATGCACGCTGTATGAATAAAGCACTGTCCAATGGCCGTGTCTGTAGACACTGCAATGCTACGTTCATTCATATGTGTATAAAAATGCAGGCGAGGGGAAAGTCCTCCAGACACTTGCCTGTTTCTTCTTCATGGCTTTTTGAGCTTCAAACGCTCTGCCCACATTTCCAGCCGTCTTTGGGGTCGACTTCATGATGGAAGAACTGTAGGCTGTCTTCCGAAGGCACACAGAAGCCGTCGTGGCCTAAGATTCAAGATTCAAAATTGTATTGTCCATTAATGCAGTCTTTGGAAAAGCACACAGCTCACGAAGACCATATAGAAAGACCATTGCCAAAAGACTATAAAGAGCAGTGATGCCACAGTCATGTACCATGGAGAACCAAGAGTATACAGGTTTTCATTCCAACCAACCCCTTCACCTGATAGTGATTGGTTGGAATGAAAACCTGCATACTCTCTGCCCTCCAAGGCACACGATTGGGCACCACTGACACACAGCGTAAAACTTCTAATCAGGATGAGAGTAATCTATACTTTTCCCAGTCGGCTTTGGACTTTTCAGCCAAGGTTTCTCAAATCACACAAATAAAGGACCGTTTCTATAACTTTCATCTGGCTTCAATTCTGCTCTCTCATAGGTTGTCAGAAACACAACACACAGGCCTGAAGGCTGATGCCTTACCGGGGGATATTTAAATTTTTCCTTTTGTTTGAGACAAACCGTTATTTACAAAAGGCCTCCGTGGCTTTTAGACGTAATCCGAGTACATATTCGCCTTTAATGAGGAAGGCGCACTGAATTATTGAAAAGGTATGTGCTCCTGTGACATGCTCTTACGGACAATCACAGTCACATCAATGAAATGGATGTGATTGACGAAGCTTTGGCTCGGCCAGCAAGGTCCCCATTGAACAGTTCCAAAAATATAAATTTACGAAGGTTAGCTTTGCGCTAGGCTAGCAGAGCCCTCTCACAAAAGACCAAAGCAGTCAATCCTGTGAACTTCAATGGGCGATCGACATCGGAAAAGGCAGTGTTAATCTATTCGAACGAGCATCGTACCAAATCATAAACACTGTATCAGAAACATGCATGCACATGCAGCTTGGCATTCTTCCCCTTTTTTCATCTCTTCCTTTATTTTGGTGTCTGTTATGTCTGTATTCTGTCATTTTACCAGCACATGTGAATCATAAAAAACAAGCATCGCATCACACCAAAAAGCAATGAACTTAAAAATATTCTCTCAAGTCCGCCTTAGAATCAGTCTGCCCCATCAACAAGCCGTCATAAATGCAGAGTTATGTCATTCAGCCAATCGAAGGCTATAAAAATAGCCTTCCTGTCACAGCGATAAAATGGCTGACGTGCAGTTTGATTGCCAATGGGGGGGGGGTGCTGAGATGCTGAGCTGAGTGGTTGGTTTGCGACCTCGCTGGGCTACGGTCTTACTCCGCACGTAGCCGACATGGCCAAACTGTTTCTTAATCACCTCTTCATCACCACGGAAACGAAGAAGGACCAAAGTCTGGACCCAAAAAGCACTCCCACTGCATTTCCCAACAAAAGTAAAATTCTGGTGCCGAGTGTTCAACAGATTTGCCACCAGACAGTGATTCATAATTCAATTTACAAAAGCCATTAAATTATGAATCACCACCCCGCCCCCCCCCCCCCCCCCCAACACGTCTCAACGCAAAATATAAAAAAATAATAATTAAACCAGTACTTCAAAGGCCAGGTTTGATATGATCCTCAAAAACAAAAGGCCTTTAGAAAGTTCTGTTCAAAAAGAGAAGTGTGATATCAAAAGAAAAACCGCCACATGAATTCTTCTGTGAGACAAACCAAAAACACAGATCCTGAGAACAAGGCCGGCTATCAAAATGTAATATTCTCTTTGATAAGGGAAAAAAAAAATTGCCACCAAAAAGAACAAAAAAAAAAATCTAGAGGTAAAAAATAAGAGGGACAATACATAATAAAGCACATAAAAACGCATGCATGTAGACATACAGACACACTATCTTAACACTTTTTAAACAAACGTTCAAGACGCCGCAGGCCATTAAAGATCACATTAATCCCCGATCTTTGAAGATTAGTTTAGTAGTTTTTCATGTTGTTGCCTCTTTTTCTTTTGTAGAATGAAATGGTGATTAGAAACTTCATACATTATTAAACAAAGGGGAAAATTGATAGGCGACAGCAGCAGCAGCAGGCCAAACAGCACACGGTATCGGTGACTGGCGAGTCGGTTCCATTACAATAACACCAGAGGAACCCCCGGGATAGCAGATAAAGTGCATCCTGGGATACCGGACCAACGTGAAGCCTCCAGTCGCTCGATCAAAATGGGGCTGAGCCAGGCAGGTGAAATTCTCTTTGTCCAGGTTGGGGACAAAGCGAAGCGGGTGACTCAGCCATTTTAACCCCCTTAAGGTGCGAGATCACAAACGTGTGATTAGAATGTTCCCAAACCGAACATTCTAATGCTGACGTCACAATCCCTGCTGGTGACTGAGAAGAACAGAGTTCTAGAACACCGTCTCGGAATTTAGAAAAAGCAACATTCCAAAAAAAACCTGCCCTTCCGAAGGGTTTAAAAGGTGAATGCCTAACGGCGGGTGAACAGGACGAACGGTAATTGTGCTGGAGCCAGCCTCCGGCTCGTCCTCCCCTCACCTTGTGGACGCTGGCGTGCGGTGGCCCGGAGGGGGCGCTGTAGCTCTGTCGCAGAGGCGCGCGCGGCTCCTGTTCGCGGCCGTCCCGGTGCCAGCGGACCTGGATGAAGCGGTTCTTCAGGACCGCCTCGGTGCTGCTGACGGCCCGCCGGGCCTCGCCGGTGGAGGCGTAGCGGATCAGGGCCGCCTCCGGGTCGCCGCCGAACGCCACCTGGACCGCGGCCGGGGACGCGTCCCGCCCTTAGTTTAGCGCGCGAGACACTTCGCTGTCCTACCCGTGAACCGGACATATTTCCTCCAATCGTTACTCATAATGATGAAAAGTGTATTCAATTATTTCATCTATGCCATGGGTCTCAAACTCCAGTCCTGGAGGGCTGCAGTCTCTGCTGGGGTTTTTTTTTTGTGATTTCCTTTCAATCACCAGCCATTTTAGGGCTTGGAAATATGGGCTGTGTCCATATCAGCACACTTGCCTACTACTGAGTATGCAAGTTCATACAAGTTGGAAACAACTTGTATACTCAATAGTAGGCAAGTATGCTGATTAGGACACGGCCAAGGTGTTCAGACTCTTTAGCCAATCAGTGATTTAGATTAAGCACCTGGGTACAGGAACGCATTAAAAAACCAAAAGACTCAGCGGATTTGAGTGTGAGAGCCCTGATCTATGCACAGCAGGAAATGGTGGGAAAGGGGGTGGGATCTACCATGTGCTGCCAATCACTGAAACTGTACGAACCCATCAAATGGCTTTGCTTTTCAATAAATAATACGATTTGTTAAAATAAAAGGCTCAGCAAGAGTACCTGTTGATTTCGTTCATTCTTTTCATTATTAGCAAAAAATAACTGTAAGAAATATTAGAATAATTATCAACAGAAAGAGTGACAGAAAAGAGGAGAAAAGGAGGGTTCATAAATGCTGTACCTGAATATTAACAATAGTGCCAAATGCACTGAAGTGCTCGTTCAGTTTTGTGATGTTGTTTAGGTCCCTGGGGATTTTACGAACTTCCAGTTTAGTGTTGCCATAGTGACTCTTCTTCTGCATGGTCAGCTTGTGCTGGTGATTCAAGACTAGCCTAAAAAAAGGAACAAATTGTTACCTCTGTGTTAGCTGCAACCAACAACCATTCAAACAAAACATGAAGCCATCTGCATTTGAATTATAGTTTATAATATGTCTAGCTTTTCAAAAAAAAAAAAAAACTACGACACAGCATTGCACATTGCAAATATGGACGAAGTTGACCTGCCCTGTCCAATAAAAAAAAAAAATTAAAATCTTTTTTGGAGTGGTGGAGAGGTGCTCCTCTTACTTGTCCATCCAGGGTTTTTTGGGCAGAGGGCCCTGGTTGGCCCCCAGGGGCCACTTCCTGCTCTCCTGCTCTCCGCTCCACCGCGATCCGTCATCATGCGCGGCCGACAAGTTTGGCTCGGTCCGGGGGGCGACGTTAGCGGCTAAAGAGGGGACATTAATTCACTTGGATAACACAGAGCCATTACGGTAATTCGGCAGGTGAACTTATCCAAAGAGCTCAAGTTGCAGTGTGTATCTCAACAGAAACAAGAACCCTAAAAAAGAGGTCCATGACAATCTGGGCAACTGCACAAAAAGAGCAACACATTCCCATAACACCAAAGTAAATAGAGAGCCTGTCCTTTCATAAAAATTCACTTTCATATATCTATATTTGAATTAATATGAAAAAGGTTATCGACATATCAGACATATCTGAGGGTAATAGCAACCTGAGGTAAATGCAATAAATGGCCGATAGCAAGGAAGTGGACCCAAAGTGATGACTTTTCAAAAGAACTACGCTATGCAGTAAACAGCAGTACTACTTGAAATCAGGAGCTCACAGCAGATTAGAGTTAGCAAACAGCGCTTCCATCTGGTCAGAGGTTGTTACTGCAGCTTCTGGAAACCAGTAAGTCAGTGTTGCAAGTGGCTTTTATCACACCAAATGTCATTTTCACAATCTAAATCCTCACTTTATAAAATTCCTAAACCGAAACATCTTTCCTCGTCTAAAAAAATTACTTCTCAACTTCAACAATGAAATGAAAAATCACTTAACACAAATGATTTTGGAATATTGACGGTTAACCCATGTATTTTTGCTTGAACACACAGTTCATCCTGGTCTGGATCTGTGGCTGGTGAGTAAAAATGGTCATGTTACTCCCCCCTCTAAAGTAACACCAAACACTAACATTCAGCTTTGACAAAAACTTTCAGCTTTGGGCAGAAGGGAGTACCTTTTCACACAGGTAGTGATTTGGGATGTCCACCCATGCTGATTTTGCTCATATTTGAGATGCGCTTCAAAGTGTGACACTCAAAGAGGGAACATATAGGCCTACCGCAAGACCTAAACTGCCATTTAACTGTCATTCCAAGTTAAATGATAAACACCTGCAGTGTGGGAGGATGACAGTTTGTTTTACGATGAGCTGAAGTACCAGCGACACTGCGCAGCATTTGGATACTGATTTCCATTCGCTGTTGACATCAGTGGCCTGTAAATCCTGTCCTCACCTGGACCTGTGCCAGAGGCCTAAAGAAGACCCAGAGAGCTGCAGCCACACCAGGATAAAGACTTTACACGACGGTTCCCAATTAAACCAACCTGCTGCTTAGCATTTAAATAATAATTAGTTCAACAGTCCCGTATAATTGTTGAAATTTAGCATGCTTCCCAGGCTTAACTCAGGCGTGGCCAACCTTATCCGAAAAGGGCCGGTGTGGGTGCAGGTCTTTGTTTTAGCCCCCCACTACAGCACCTGATTCTACTTAACAAGGTCTTGAATGAAGACCATGATCAGTTCGTTAGCTGAATCAGGTGTCATAGTGCTGAGCTAATACAAAACCTGCACCCACACCGGCCCTTTTCGGATAATGTTGGGCACTCGTGACTTAAGTGGATATTTAATAAACAATTTCAGGTCACCTAATGGGTGCCAAAGTTTTGGTAAACCTCAAAAACCCTTGTTCAACGGTGGAACGGAAGAACCGAACCAAAGAAATTATCCAACAGCTTTCTGGGTATGTTCCCATCCTCTACCTCTACTGTGCTGCCAACTGTCCAATCACATTTCAGGATCTACACAGTTGTTACACTTTGGTCGAAAAATAGTTTTCGGTAAAACCGAGCACGAGGTCTGTGGATGTTCGTGAGTAATGTCGGGTCATCATATTTGGAAAGTGATGTTGAGGTTTTGTTTTCCGAACGTACGTTTTTGAGCACCACAAAACTGTGTTTCGCTGAGGTCCGTTACATCAGGGTAAGCTGGAGCGCATATCTAGAGAACTTGTCAAAACCCAGCAGAACTATCTGGATGAAAAGATAGTACTCTGGGTAAGTGGACACATGGCTTTATTTAATTTAATTTAGGTGAGCTGCCCCTTTAAGGGTGGATGTGGGGATGGAGTAGCTTAATTTGAGCAGAGTGAAAGTGGAAGGCTTGATGAGACCGAAGCAGTGTGTGTTCAGGGAAGAAACTTGAGGCCCACCTGGTGTGGGGGCGGAGTCCAGTGCGGGCGCTCGCCCGTAGGTGGGTGTGGCCATTCCGGCAGGCGGCGCACCTGGCGGGAGAGGGAACGGCATCACTGCCGGTAAGGTCACGTCGTCCACCGCCGAGGGGTCGTTGCCATGGTCACAGGGGCAAAGGTCACCGTGCACGCAGAAGCCTTTGTCTAAAGACGGATGAAGAAAAAAAATTGTTCCTCGATTTTAAAATGACCACAAACAGCCCATCTGAATTGTGCTGTAAAACATAACAGCAAACACGCTTCAGCCCAGCTTATAAAAGAGGACTAAACAGACCCTTAAACAACCAGGACAGTCCGTGACACATAAAGAAGGATCATTATCCAGATTACTCCACTGTCCTGTGCGCTTCTGTCAAATGCTCCACCCCAAACAGAAATAGCCAGGCTTAATGGTAAGTTCAGGCAAATTTCTCAGTTTGCCTTCCGTGACTCACCCCCATAAGGTCACGCTATACCAGAAATAACTATACGTACTATTAAGGATGTCCCAAACTCACGTCCCAGCACTTTAAATTATAGCCAAAACCTGCATTGTGTTAAAATAAGTAATATTCAAGAAAGAAGAGGGATCTGGAAAAGCTTAAAAACCCGTTTTTAACAACCTTAACCGATCAAGAAATTGCAGTTCTCTCACCACTGTAGTCATGACAACGCTGCTTCAGTGCTGCCCCCTTGTGGAGGGACTTGTCCTCACCGCGATCGGAACAGGGACCCGACCAGCTCTCCGTGGTGCTGTCAGGCAGGTGAGCAGGCGTCGCTACGGCAACAGAGCTGGGGGTGACAGGGCCCCCCGAGCAAGGGGGGCGCTGGGGGTGTGGCCGCCGTCGCTGTTGTGGGGAATCACATGATGACCCTGGGGCGGGAGCAGAGCCTTCCGGATCCTTCCGCTGCTCGTCAAGCTTTGGCCGACGTTCTGTGGAGCACACACACACACACACACACACACACAATCAGGCACAGAGGCCTATTCCAGCCACAGGCAATACTATTCAGCCTCAGAGTAAAACTGAGTAAAGCTACAGGTAACTACACAGAACACAGATCAAATGGCATTCAAGCTTCAAGTTGGCCTTTAGAGATGGTAGGAGTACTTCGTGTAAATCCATATTTACATTTACACACACACACACACACACACACACAGATACACACACAGATAGAAAGCGGCTTAATAATATCACCTGTCCAAAGAGCCCATATTTATCATTTCATAAAAAATGCATTGCTTACAGACGTGGCTGGTTGTATTCTTTCGGAATTGCACACATACGCAGGCATGACCCTGGCCGGAGTAATACTTGAGTAATATTATGTACATGTACTGTAGCGCACGTTACATCACCTCTGCCTCGCCAGCTTCCCCCGTCTCCACTCCTGGTCCTGCCCCTGCTTCTGCTTCTGCTGCGACCGCAGCTCCTATTGCGACCGCAGCTCCTATTGCAACTGCAGCTTCTATTGCGACCGCAGCTCCTATTGCGACTGCAGCTCCTATTGTGACTTCGACTCCTCATGCGGTCGCAACTTCTAACGCGACTGCGGCTCCGCATGCGGCTGCAGCTTCTAATGCGACGGCGGCTCCTAATGCGACTTCGACTACTCGTGAGGCCCCAGCTCCTAAAGCGACTGCCACTCATGCGGCTGCAGCTCCTATTGCGACAGAGACTCCACATGCGACTGCTGCTCCTAATGCGGCTGCAGCTCTTATTGCGACTACGACCCCTCATGCGACTGCTGCTCCTAACGTGACTGCAGTTTCTAATGCGGCTGCAGCTCCTATTGCGACTGCTGCTCCTCATGCGACTGCGGGTCCTGTTGGTGGGGCTGGTGGGGCTGGCGGGGTTGGCGGCGCAGTCGCGGCGTTCTCTGCGCAGCTCGGCTCTCTTTCTGAAGCGATCCTCACCCCGCCGTTTACGCTCGTCTGTTCGCCGGTCCTCACGAGTCCTGATAGGCCACACAATCAGAAACAGAACTTTTATCCACCAATCAGCACTGCAACGTCTTCATTCATTTAAAATTAAGATTTCATTTACAACATCCTATAACCTCCAGGATCTCATCCCACGATAAATAGAACTAATAAATAAATAATCAAACAGAAATATCCTGTAATAAGCATAATATATTTACTGATGAAATTAAGAATTCACAACAAATAAATAAAAGGCCTACAAAATGTGATGTGGTCATAGCAAACGGGAGAAATAAAAAGACGAAATTAGCTAGTGACGAAAAGCCACCCAAGTTCATGTAAAGGCTTACCTTGACCCGTTACAGTCGGAGTGGACTCTCAAAGGACTTCTGTTTCTTCCGCCGTCACTCTTGACCTCAACATGGCCGACCTTAGTACACGAGATACCACATGAGAGAAGACGGTACTGTTTACTGTACCATAAGAGAGATGCCAAGTGACATAAAGCCTGATCTTGCACTTAATTACATTTACATGCACCAGACGCGTTTATCAAGAGTGATGCACATACAGGTTTAGGCAATAAACAATGCTGATGTCCAGTCACAAACGAAAGGAGAAGTCGATACGTAATCTTACAACAAAAAACATTGTAGACGCAAGAGGGTAACGTATTGGAGAATGCACTGTTATAAGGAACCAAAGAGGTTAGAGCAGAGGTGGGCAATTCTGGACCTGGAGGGCCAGTGCGTATGCAGGTTTTTGTTTCCACAAAATTACCCTGGCTAAATGAGCCAATTGGCTTTATACACCAACACTGGTTCACTCGTAGATTAGATCACAATAAAACGTTTCCTGTAGGGACACAAGGACAGCCTTTGGCTGTCATTCATGCGCTTATCAAGAAATGTTTATGTTCGGCCTATTATGTAATCAAGGCCAGAAGTTGGCATGAAAACCAGAAACCAGCCCTCCGTGCCCACTTCCGGGTCAGGGGGTACGATTTCAGATTCAGCATGGTGAACCCATGTTCGGAACACTGCATTAAAATCAGCCAAGGTGCGCTTTAAATGGGTGTGTTTTCAGTCTGGGGATCGCACGACAAGCACGCTCTGAAAGCATTGCCTCTGCCTGGTAGGTATACGACTTGCTGCTGCTGCATACCACCCGTCATGATTTGCTGCCTGAATTCACAACATTTGCATCCTTCCTGTAAAAAAAAAAAGGAGTTCCATACCTCCTCCTCCTCCGCCCCCACATATTTTCCACCATAAAGTTTGGAGGTATCCTTGGTTAGAACTTCCTTTACTGGGGTCCCCAAGTAGCATTTGGTGGTTAAAGATTCAAAGAGTTCATCTACAAAACTGTCAGTCTCTGAAATTGGAGGGGGGGGGGGGGGGGGGTGGGGAGGGAGGGGAGAAAGAAAAGCATTAAAAAACAGTCTGTGGTTGACAACACAGAAAAGCATTGCTGATTGAATTCCATTGCACAACAGACTTTGCAAATTGCAAACATAAATATGGTGAATTGCATTACATTTACCAACCTTTTTGTAAGAAGACACCCAGCTGATCTGTACAAAGAGCCTTCAGGTCTTCTTCAGGTTTGTCTTTCTTCACTAAAGCAATTACATAGCTGGACAGTGCGGAAGGATCTGCCTCACATCTAGAAAAGGAGTTCAATTTCCATGAACTTTAAATGAGCATGTTATGGTCTGTCAAACCATTGTACAATATGCAAACACTTTCCAAATCAAGAGGTTGACAGTTACGTTGGCTAAGTAACCTGCTAAGCTATGCTATGTAAAATAATGTTAATATTATATCATCCAGAGACTAGGCAATCGATCCATCTTACTTAGCAGGAGACATGAGTCTTTGGTCTTAATCTCATTAACCATTATATATATATATATATATATATATATATATATATATATACACACACACACTGATGAGTGTGTATATATAGCGTGTCAAAAACAACTTTTGAAAACATTTCCCCTGCAAAATGTTTTCGTCATCCAAGACATTTGTGTCCAAAAAATGTAAATACTTAAACTTTTGTTTCTGCCAGATGTCAGGTGGCTATATCTATTCAACTCAACAATTAGCTATATAAGTATCTGACTACATAAAGTCAAGTGTCCTTGCTTTGAAACTCAAAGCTACGTATTTAATAGAGTGAAATTATCATGCCCACTGACAGAAAAAGAGAGAAAAATGAGCATGTTAATTATTTTTATCAATCCACTCGTATACACTTACTTCACGGTAATTCCGACCTCAACATCTGAAACTGCACTAAACTCACACGTCAACCTGTTGCGGGTACCAGTAAACGTACTGGTATCGCTAATGTTGCTAACCTATATATACAGTGCTAGCTAGCTATATAAAAAAACATAAACAGATACATAATAACTATACGAAAATGACACTTAAATTCACTCACATGGGCTCCAGGAGTTTGGCAAGCCATGACTTTAAAGCTTCCACATTCTCGACGATCATCTTCAGAGTTAACTGCTTAAAGAGTATTTTGTAGTAATCCAACTTTCATCGCTAGTCTATGAATTCCATATGTCATTGCAGCCCTGATGGCAACAACGCAACTGTACGCTGAACAACTCGCTTCACGTTCAAATAGCGTTCGGTGACAAGCTCGATCCCATTCAGGATGAAAGGGAACGCTAAAAGCCAATCAGCAGTCCCGATTAGAGCATTGTGGAAAATTGACCAATCAGCAAGCGAATATAATAAAGGTGCATTGTTCTTTTTCCCGTTTGTATGTATTTTTATTAAACAGTTGTGACATTTGCACAAGTATGAACATACAAAGAGACACCATTTTAATATCTAAAAAATACATAAAGAATTTAAAAATGAAAAACTTTATTTTGCTAGGTGTCTTCTTCATAACCGGCTTATAATCAACCAAAAGTTTGCAAGTAACATTGTGATTACATGGCTTTAGCAGACAAATTGCCAACACAAATATGGCGAATTGCATTAAATTTACCAATATGTACCTTCTGTAAAAAAAATAATAATAAAAAAAATACAACAAAAAAAAAGAAACATCCCGTTGATCTGCACTAAGAACCTTCAGACCTTTTTCAGGTTTATCTTTCTTAACTAAAGCAACTAAATATAGTTGGACAGTGCAGAGGGACCTGCCCCACATCTGGAAAATCCATAAACTTTAAATGAACATGTTATGGTTTGTCAAACCATCGTGGAAAATGCAAACACTTTTAAATCAACAAAGGCCAACCAGCCAGCGAGGCTATGTGAAATAATTTTAATATTGTATCCTCCCGGAGACCCGGCAATAAATGTTTGTTCCCCGTAGGGTACACAAGTAATCTTCATCGTAGCAGGTGATGACAAATTCAGTAACTGTACCAATGTATAATGTGGAACATAAAATAAAAACGAAATATTTGTCTTCATCTCTTGAACCATATATTCTACAAAGCTGAAACATACACTACAGCAGGCAAAGAATTAAAAAATATATGTAAGTGACAGTTTATTTATTTATTTATTTATTTATTTATCTACAAGGTCTCAGGAAGATGTAGCTATTCAACTTTTATCTGACTACATAAAGTCACGTGGTCTTGATATTGAGTGATCAGATACATTAATCAATATTTCATTTTTATTTTATGTTTTACATTATACATTGGTACAGTGCCTGAGGTTGTCATCACCTGCTATGATGATGATGACAATGAGGATGACGACGATCATGACGATGATTATGATAATTATGATTATTATTGTCATTATTATTGTTATTGTTTTAACTGCTCCAAAAAAACACAATACAGGAATAATGAATTCCCCGGTCTTTCTACTGACCTATCTGAACTATGAATTCAGAGAATTCCATATTGATACTCGCGGGACTTTGGCGTGCTCGAATAAGAACTACAGTTCCCACACCTGTCTTCAAAAAATGAACTTGGAAAGATTACTCTGATTTGTAGGTATTGTAGTTTTATTTAGATAGGCTTCGCTTTCTTACAAGCGGCAAGAAACTACTTTCCCAGAGTGCAGAGCGTTGCAGAGCCCTCTGTATATGTCGTTCCTGTTTCATCAGCTTCAGCTGTGCTAGGTGGCAGCAGCGTGGGTCTTGTTCGTGCCGTCATCTACGTACAGTTTCTTAATTGTTTAGAAAATCCCACTCAGTCCATTCAGAATGACGGTATGCATGTTTGTTGTTTCAGTATTATTTTAAAACACATTCAGCTCCATGTTGTGTCTTAGAGCTACCTTCAACAACAGTAACGATTCACGTTGGTTAGCCAACGAGCTAACTAGTTAGCTAGCGATGGCTGTATATTGTTGTACGGAAGCTGTCACTGTGGCAAATTTAATTATTTGTACCTGTGTTTCAGGAACGAAAGGGGACTGCCAAATTGGACTACCTCAGAAAAATTGAGTTGGATGTGCAAAAGAAATGGGAGAGTGAAAAAGTTTTTGAAAGTGATGCACCCAGTACGATTGGTGGCAGCAAAAAGTGAGTTTTGTAACCATGCTTGCGGGGTTCGCCGGCATGTCATCTGGTTAGCCATTTCTAATCCGTCTGCTGCAACAAACCAGCTAATTGCTGAGTAAAGGTTAATCCACGCGGTATCCTCTACGATGTATGTTTACTGTTAGCTAGTGGTTATAGCTATGTTAGTTTCGCTTTGCACGTACACCAGGGCATTTAGCAGCAACTGCAAATGAACTGTGATTACATATCGTTATGATTTCCCTAGTGGTACTTTTGAGGAGCGGTTTGATGTGTTTGCACTAGCGTAAATTTTTGTGCCCACGTGTTATCACCTTGATATGGTTCTTGATTAATGAACGTGAACTCATTTTTCAGCAAGAACAAGTACTTTGTCACCTTCCCCTACCCCTACATGAATGGAAGGCTTCATCTTGGTCACACGTTCTGTCTGTCAAAGTGTGAGGTGGGTATGCTCTCAAGTGTAGTAAGTATAACTATCTGATTACTGGAGTAATCTCCATATTATGATCTTGTATTATACCATCTTGCTCACATACAGTCTGACTCCGCTATTTGTTTGCAGTTTGCAGTTGGGTATCAGCGTTTGAAAGGAAAGCATTGCCTCTTCCCTTTTGGACTCCACTGCACAGGGATGCCTATCAAGGTAAGTCCTCCATTTCTTGCCTCAGCAGCTGATGCTATGTGTCACGAATACTCCTTCGGTTTCAGTCTCGCATCAAAATCAACCCCCTCGTTTAGGCCTGTGCCGATAAGCTGAAGAGGGAGATGGAACTCTATGGCTGCCCGCCCCAATTCCCTGATGAGGAGGATGAGGGGGAAGAGGACCTCAAGCCTAAACTTGGGGAGGAGATCGTCATCAAAGACAAGTCTAAGGGAAAAAAGGTGAGGATTGGTCTTGCCAAACGAACTGATTTTGGCTCTGGCTTGGTCTCTAACTGCATTTATGGATGTCAACAAACATTAAAACATGCACTGTGGGTTAAAATAGCCGTTCTGATCCTTGATGTTACCTTTCCAAAATGGCATTGAGGTCATTGACTTATTTGGCTGAGCAACAACATGGCTTCTTTGGCAAACAGCCTTTCCTTGAAAATTTTAAATCCACCTGGGCAGTCCTGTTGAGGGTTTTACTGATTGACCCAAGGCACTACACTAGCATTTTTTCCAAGGAACACATGTGCTCCTAAGTTGAAAATCAAACTAATTCATCCCAATTAGTAGATGTGCTCCCAAGTAATTTTTCCCGTTGGCACACCTCAGTTTTACTGAGAAAATGCTCCTAACATGGGAGCACTGTAGATATCTGCCCTGTACACATCTTGTACCTCCAGAATTGTTCTCCGTTCTGACCGATGTGTAATATTTTGTTTTTTCCCTGTCACGCACCCTGTCAGAGCAAAGCGGCGGCGAAGGCCGGGGCGGCGAAGTTCCAGTGGGACATCATGAAGTCGGTGGGCATGCGGGACGACGAGATCGCCAAGTTCGCGGACGCCGCCCACTGGCTGGACTACTTTCCGCCGCTGGCCGTTAAGGATCTGCGGAGCATGGGAGTCAAGGTGATGGCGGGAAAACGGGACGAGCGGAGCTTTGAACCGAACGAGTTTTTACCAGAGCTGGCTTCGCTTTGTTTTACAGGTTTAGAGGAGCCATTGCTGCTAAATTATTATACTCACTGAAATGAGTACGGTTTAACTTTAGAAATTATAGATCAAATTCTAACATGCGTATGTGCTGGTATGATGTATGTTTATATTGCTGATGTGATTGCTGATCTAATTGCTCTCTGTCTTGCACTTTTTCTATCAGTGTGTTCATGTTAAGCGCTGAGTAATGTACTTGTGCTTCAGATTGGTTATGAGCTTATCTTGCAGCTGTTCTTTTACTTGACCTATGCCCATGTTTTTTCAGCTTTGTCTATATGCATTGCAAGTATCTTGCCACAAAGGCATTGGTTGGTGCATAGAAGCGAAGCTTAAAAGTAGAATCTGTAATCATAATTACGGATGTGCTGGATCTAGCTATGTTTTGGGAGTTCCGTCAAATACTGAAACTTGCACTAATGATTCAGTCGGCAAGTTGAAATGAACACCATATTTTGGCATTCTTTTTTATAATTGCGTTTCTGTGCCTGAGCCACACGCATATTGTAGGTTCAGCAACATTTTCCTTTACCCCTGCTAGTGCTAACTATGTTAGCCATAACAAATGCTGTAAATCCTGTGCTTCAGACTCGAGCGATTTAGCGATGGTGATGTGTGCTGCTTAACGTCCATGCCACCACATTATAATTCAGCTTCACGACTCACGCAGTTTGATTCAGTCTGAAATATTGCCATATGAGTCCGTTTTCTTGGCGGAAACTTTCATTTCTTAGGCAGTGGCATCCAGCCGTTCAAACACAGCAACAAACAAGTGCCCAGACAACAGAAATGTCAGTGTTTGATTTGAGTTGATATTGGGCCAAACACAAAAAAAAATCTAAAAGAAACGTATATTTGGCCAATTTGGAACCCGGATCCTGGATTTGGTGCCTTCCTAATAATGGCGATGCTTATAATAATGAATATGAATTTTCTGATCTTTGGTCTGCTGCAGATTGACTGGCGGCGTTCCTTCATCACGACGGATGTCAATCCCTTCTACGACTCCTTCGTCAGGTGGCAGTTTGTTACTCTGAAGGAGAGGAAAAAAATCAAATTTGGTAAAAGGTGAGCTGCGCTCTCATTACATATTGAAAATGTTAGCGTTACTGCGCGTTATCGCTAGGCTCCACATACAGTGTGACGTTACTTCATTATTCTGTTCTTAAGGAAAGGTTCCCTTTGATTATCCTTAAGCATCGTTTTTGATGCCTCGTTGTTATGACAACACCTATTTACTTTCATCCACGTTCACTCTGGTTGCGTTCTCCCTCTATCTGTACTTTAAATGTTTTTTTTGGTTTTTTTTTGCAGCTGTGGTATGCTTAATGTGTCATGTTGTATCTTTCCTTTACGTCACTCATATAAGACCATAGGCCAGAAAAAAATAACAGAAATAATAATCATGCAGAAATAATAACTGTTATTAAACAGAAATATGAATTGCATTGCTGGACAGTATGAACATGCAAGCCTCGGTTTTGCAGGTATACCATCTACTCTCCGAAAGATGGGCAGCCATGTATGGACCATGACAGACAGACTGGGGAGGTGAGCATTTAGTCTTGATGCAAGTTTTTTTTTTTTTTTTTTTGTCGTCGTGATACAGGTTAAACGGGGAATGCGGGATGTCAGCGCCTGTGAGAGTATTTGAGTATTAATTAACGTATGACTGAGTGACATCTTAAAAAAAAAAAAAAAAAAAAAAAAGAATAACAAGTTACACAAGAAAAAAAATTTCTAATCAGTCCCAACAATATGGTACCCTGGTTTCACAATAGAGTTCAGTGTTGTATTTATTTATTTATTCGGTCTAATGTGGAGAAAAAAAGTTACTTTGCAAGTCATGGCATGGTCCAGTAGAACTGGAATTTGAACTGGAATTTTGCAAAAGGAAATACTAGCTCTTGCGAACTATAAAGTCAATTGTCTGCTTCCTTTTCTGTCCACTACTTTCTGTTTAGCCTTCCCACTGTTTTCAGTGACATGCTGTTGTTTATATATGCTGTGTGCTATATTGGCCGTGGCATGGTGCAGTCTATTGTACTTTTAAATGAACTTTGTGTGAATTGGTGAACACGGCTTTCTGATCATTTGCCTAACACTTTATTAATGCTTTGGCTTAAAATTTGTATTTGCCTCCTGGTTCATCCTAATATTTTTTCTCTCCTGCAGGGAGTTGGTCCCCAGGAGTACACCCTTATCAAAATGAAGATTGTTGAACCTTACCCCTCAAAACTGAGGTATGCGGGCATAGCTTTTAAACTGAATTTTAAATAGAATTTTTCCAACTGAATCTACGGTTGGGAGATGGGGATAATTTCTCCTTCCGAATCATGTGACCGTTCCTACCCTGTCGCTGACAAAATCTATCGTTTTGGGGCGGGATTAATTTTTCCTTCCAGAGCATGTGACTGTGCCTACCCTATAGCTGACTGAATCTACAGTTTAGAGGCGGGCCTGACTTCTCCTTCCAGAACATGTGACTGTGCCTATCCTATAGCTGACTGAATCTACAGTTTAGAGGCGGGCCTGACTTCTCCTTCCAGAACATGTGACTGTGCCTGCCCTATAGCTGACTGAATCTACAGTTTAGAGGCGGGCCTGACTTCTCCTTCCAGAACATGTGACTGTACCTACCCTATAGCTGACTGAATCTACAGTTTAGAGGGGGGGCTGACTTCTCCTTCCAGAACACGTGACTGTGCCTACCCTATAGCTGACTGAATCTACAGTTTAGAGGCGGGGCTGACTTCTCCTTCCAGAACACGTGACTGTGCTAACCCTATAGCTGACTGAATCTACAGTTTAGAGGCGGGGCTGACTTCTCCTTCCAGAACACGTGCTAACCCTGTGCTAACCCTGTAGCGGACCGAACCTACAGTTTGGAGGCGGGTCACGTGTCTGTGGCTAACGGTCTCCTCCGGTTCCCTTGCAGCGGCCTGAAAGGCAAGAGCGTCTTCTTGGTGGCCGCGACCCTCAGACCGGAGACCATGTTCGGGCAGACGAACTGCTGGGTGCGGCCCGACATGAGGTACGTCGTCTTCGAGACGGCGAGCGGCGAGGCGTTCGTCTGCACGCGCAGGTCGGCCCGGAACATGGCCTATCAGGGCTTCACCAAGGAGAACGGCGTGGTCCCCGTCCTCATGGAGATTCTGGGACAGGTACAGTCCTCCTCCTTTACTGGGTTATTACAGGTGATTCTGGGACAGGTACAGTCCTCCTCCTTTACTGGGTTATTACTGGTGATAGGAGGTGTTTTCGTAATCGCATATTGTCAGTGTGACACAAATCTTATATCTCCTAAAAAAAAAAAAGTCAAAATTCTAAGGGTTAGCAATAAATTAATTATATAATTTATCAACGCAGTGTTATGGGTTGTTGATATGGGGCTTTGAATCAGCTACATTGCTTAATTGAGTTTGGTGACATGTATGTAAAGCTGGATGCGCTTGCATGCACACAAACACACCCACCCTCCCACCTGTCCAAACACGTAGTCTCATTGAGATAAGAAATGTCTAAAAGGGAAAATGTCCACGTGTACTAAAAATGGAAAGTGCAGTGTGTTTGTTTTCCACCCTCACAAAGCTTGCAGTGTCACAGTGTCTGTGTGTTTTATCTGCTTCCCTTATCTTTTTTTTCCCAGGATATTCTTGGCTGTGCTCTGAGCGCCCCCCTTACCTCCTACAAGACCATCTACGCGCTGCCGATGCTCACCATCAAAGAGGACAAAGGTGTGGAGGGGCTGCTCTGATCTCCGTTCTGATCTCGGATGTCGCTGACGGCGTCCTGCCTTTGTGTGCATGTGTGGGAGAGATGTGATCGGTTTGTATGGAAGCAGTGTTAGAACCCGCTGCTTCTGAGGGGACGTTAATGTTCGGCGCACAAAAGGACAGGGTTTGAGGATGGCAGTGATTGGTCCCGGCCTGCGTGTAATGCCGCACGCCGTTGGGCTCTGTGTGGAACTTAGATTTTTGACTGGACCGCAACAGCGGGGCCAGCCCTACAAACGCGAATGTCTGTGACTGAGTGACTGAGTGATGAAGTTACACCATTGGTCGGCTGGATCACGTGTGTTAGGCCCAGCCATATACTAGGTTTTAATCTGGTCTTGTTCTCTTCTTGTGAGGGTCATTTCAGTGCATTGTTTTTTTTGTTCGTTTTTTTTTCTTCTCCCTTTTCTCTTGTCTTTTTTTTAATGTACTTCGGTGTTGTATCCATTTCTGAAATAATGGCCTTACCAAATTGGAATGCCATGCCTTCAGATGTCGAGGACTGTTTGGAAGATTAAGGCAATCGAAAGGAAGTGTGTTGTTTGAGGACAGAGGAAGGTAGCACAACGTTTGTTTTTAACGTGCTGGAGTCGTTATCGATGAGTTCCAGTCTGGGTTTTTTTTTTTTCTCCTCACAGGTACCGGGGTTGTCACCAGCGTTCCGTCCGACGCACCTGACGACATCGCTGCCCTCAGGGACATCAAAAAGAAACAGGTGCGTTTCTTTATGTGTGTGATTTTGGTTGTTAATATACACAAAGACATGAAGGTTTTTTTGATGTTGACATTACATTACAGGCATTTAGCAGACGCTCTTATCCTAAGCTTTTTGGATTTTTTTTTACATAGTATCCATTTATACAGCTGGATAGCCACTGTAGTGTAATGCAGCTTACTGGTGAGCAAAGAGTGATTTGTGCTCTGTGTGCTGCTAACGGCCATTTTGTTTCTTTTCAAAGGCACTGAGGGAGAAATACGGGATCGAAGACAAAATGGTGTTGCCGTTTGAGCCAGTAAGTGGTGCTGTCTGTGGTACCAGCGACGTCAGACCCCCTCTGACCCCCCCCTACCCAATGCCCCCCCCCCCCCATTTGAAGGTGTGACCCAGGCCGTGCGTTCCCCCGCCCTCTGCAGATCCCCATCATCGAGATCCCGGGCTTCGGGAACCTGTCCGCCCCCCTGGTGTGCGACGAGCTGAAGATCCAGAGCCAGAACGACCGCGAGAAGCTGGCCGAGGCCAAGGAGAGGGTCTACCTCAAGGGCTTCTACGAAGGGGTGAGTCACCATCGCCGCCTCTGCCCTACGCTCCATACAGCACAGTCAGGGACTGAAGGGCCGGTGATGAGCACTATTCTATATCATAGGGGACGTGAGTGTACCGAGAGCTAGCGCTTTAGCTGGTTACGCTAGCCAGGAGACCTGAGTTCAAGGGTAGGTTTAGCATTCCATATCATAGGGGACGTGAGTGTACAGAGAACTAGCAATTTAGCTAGTTATGCTAACCAGGAGACCCGGGTTCAAGGGTAGGTTAAGCATTTTATATTATAGGGGATGCTGGTTACATAGCCCTTTAGCTGGTTAAGGGTATGTTCAGTATTTTATATCATAGGGAAAGCTGGTTATGTAGCGCTTTAGCTGGTCAAGGGTAGGTTAAGTATTTTATATCATAGGGAAAGCTGGTTATGTAGCGCTTTAGCTGGTTAAGGGTAGGTTAAGTATTTTATGCTATAGGGAAGGCTGGTTATGTAGTGCTTTAGCTGGTTAAGGGTAGGTTAAGTATTTTATACTATAGGGAAGGCTGGTTATGTAGTGCTTTAGCTGGTTAAGGGTAGGTTAAGCTACTGCTGGATGAGCGTTTCTCACCTGGCTCTTCCCTCCCTTTAGGTCATGCTGGTGGACGGATACAAGGGGCAGAAGGTCCAGGATGTGAAGAAGCCCATCCAGAAGATGATGGTGGAGAAGGTGAAGAGGCCTGAGGAGAGAGCTGTAGTCCTCTCCTGATTTTTTTTATTTATACTTTTTAGCAGTTTGCATTTTTGTTCATGAACATTTAACTTTTTCCCTTTTTTTGAAAAATAAGGGCGAGGCCCTCATCTACATGGAGCCGGAGAAGCAGGTGATGTCCCGTTCGGCGGACGAGTGCGTGGTGGCGCTCTGCGACCAGTGGTGAGTGATGTCACTGAAACGTTGGCGGCTGCTGAGGCTTCTCTCGTCTTGAATTTTAACCCGTTTAAACTGATTAAAGGCATAAAGCGCAAACCTGTGTTTTCTGACAGGTACCTGGACTACGGAGACAAGGAGTGGAAGCAGCAGGCCTCAGGGTGCCTGAAAGACCTGGAGACGTGAGTGAATACCAAGCAACGGCTTTTCCCGCCTTTTTGCGGGGTCGGAGGTCAAATTTTCTGGTGTCCAGTACCGATTGTGCTAGTATTCTCTTGAGGTGAAGACTTTAAGCATTGCTAATGGCGACATTCGCTGAGTGCAGGTTAGGTGTGTGACCTAGTGGTTGGGGAACCCTTGTAACCCAGACAGTTTGGGGATTGGACCTCCTGGTGTGACGATGCTGTCTTGTGCCATGGAGTGAAATTCTGAGTTTAAAGGATAAAGCAATCAGTTGAAAATCAGTTGATCGCCATGGAGATGGGTGCATGTTTAGCGGTGGATATTTGTAATGTAAGCTGAGGTTGGAATGTCCAGTGGTCAGAAAGTAAAAGTCATGTGCCATGTGTTACTTCCACCCATGAACTCAGCCAGCTGACTTCACAAATTAGTTCTGCCTCCTGACTGAAGATTTAGCAAATCCAGGTGATTGGAACAAAACACTGGGGAGGACTTTTAATTTCTGGACCTGGATTTTCCGCCTCTGAGTGTAAGGGAATGTGCTCTATCACCCCCTGCAATCGCCGAACTTATTTTTTTGTGTTGACGTTCCGCAGGTACGGAGATGAGACCAGGAAGAACTTCGAAGCGACCCTGGCCTGGCTTCAGGAACACGCGTGCTCTCGAACCTACGGCCTGGGTGAGGGGGCGGGGCCGGGTGGGGCTTCACCTCACAGAGAGCTTTAGGCTCACTGAGCTTTCTATGCCAGATCGCTTGCTCAAAGTTGTTCCTGCCAATTAAAGGGGCTTTGGAGGAGGGTGTTTTGGGTCTGGAACAAGCTCATCTGCTAAGGTCACCCTCTTGCAGTCAGGAAATCCAATGAAGCCAGATGCCGATATTTTTACCCGCAACGTTTCCGTACTCCCACCTCCTTAGTTAATAATTCAGTTCTTCCTAAGTTACTCCATTTTGGGATTCACTTTTTTTCAAATCCCATTAGTTGTGCAATTGTGATTCTTTTTAATGGAGTTAAATACATCTGATAGATGTGATCAAATATTGACCTTGTTAATAAAACCTTCCCCACCTTAGCTGATTATTCTGTTCTTTATCATCTATGAGCTGGATGTAGTCGATTTGAATTCAGCCTGTACCTCTGCATTGCTCTAATGATGTAGATTGTCACAATACAAGGATCATGCCACAGTATTTGCGAATCATAACACACATTCTTTGTCATTATTCATAAGACATACCAATATTGAGGCATTTTTGGATACTCTAAATTTGTTGTGTAACTATAAGACATTTTCATGTGAACTGGATAATCTGTCCTTGAATTCCAAAAACAACCTTTCTTTGATTAAAAAGGTCATTATAACAATAATATATGAAAGATTATGCAAATATTCAGCCAGTTTGACAAAGTTCTGCAGACCCTCTGGGAAGCAGATTTTGTGAGCGACAAGCGTTTGACCTTTTACGGAATGACGATGGTCCCTGATTGTCTGTGTGGTGTCGGTTGCCATAGGGACGCGGTTGCCGTGGGACGAACAGTGGCTGATTGAGTCCCTGTCGGACTCCACCATCTACATGGCCTACTACACCGTGGCTCACTTCCTGCAGGGCGGAGTTCTGAACGGCCAGGGGGCTTCACCGCTGGGTATCAGGTAGCCTGCCCCCCCCCCCGCCACACCCCTCACCCCCCACCCACCCCCCCTTCCCGAATACGGGTCGCTTCGTAATCTGCCGTTTTGGCTGTTATCGTGATTCTGCAGCTCGGCAGCTGGGCCTTTTCCAGAAGGTTCCCTGTTGGTATTCCAGTCACAATGGTGCTGCCTTTTTTACCCCCTGAGCGCGGGGATTAGCATTAGCGTGGCGCGGAGGCTTCATGCCCAGATTTGGATGCGCGAGTCGAGCTGGGTATGAAGGCCAGCCCCGTGAAGCAGCAGCAGCTGCTGCAGCATGCATGGTAATCCCAGCTTCATCTCCTCTAAGCGTTACCTTTGTGATAGATGCAGTAGTAGTTTTCATTTTATTTTAATATCTTTTACAGATACCGGTTATTGTGGTTCAGGTGGTGCACCCAGCCGAAGGGCGTGTAAAATTATGAATGCAAATCTCCTTTACGAGCTCCTGGGGGTCTTCCCTTGGATCCACGTGCGCAGTGCTCCTCTATGCTAACAGGCTCACGCGCGGCTTTGCGCTTTTTTTTATTTTTTTTATAAAACCCCTCTCAGACCGGAGCAGATGACCCGGGAGGTGTGGGACTTCATCTTCCTGAAGAACACGCCCCTCCCCAAAACCGACATCCCCAAGGAGCACCTGCAGAGGCTGCGGCGGGAGTTTGAGTACTGGTACCCCGTGGACGTGCGCGTCTCCGGCAAGGACCTGGTGCCCAACCACCTGTCCTACTACCTGTACAACCACGTGGCCATGTGGCCCGAGGACAGGTGAGGGAGACCCGCCGTTACACTGACTGTACGCTAAGGCTAGCGGTGTAGCTCTGTACCAGAGCAGCTACGTGCTAAACTGTCATTAAAGACATGGGAAGTGGTACGCTAAGGCTAGCGCCGTAGCATCGTACCAGAGCAGCTACGTGCTAAACTGTCATTAAAGACATGGGAAGTGGTACGCTAAGGCTAGCGGTGTAGCACAGTACCAGAGCAGCTACATGCTAAACTGTCATTAAAGACATGGGAAGTGGTACGCTAAGGCTAGCGCTGTAGCATCGTACCAGAGCAGCTACGTGCTAAACTGTCATTAAAGACATGGGAAGTGGGAGGCTAAGGCTAGCGGTGTAGCACCGTACCAGAGCAGCTACATGCTAAACTGTCATTAAAGACATGGGAAGTGGTACGCTAAGGCTAGCAGTGTAGCTCCGTGCCAGGGCAGCTACATGCTAAACTGTCATTAAAGACATGGGAAGTGGTACGCTAAGGCTAGCGGTGTAGCACCGTACCAGAGCAGCTACATGCTAAACTGTCGTTGAAGACATGAGAACATCTTGTCTGTATTTAGTTGAGTTTTGTGGGCTTATTAAGGATTTTTTACATGGGGGCATTCCTCTATACTGTGTGTCAGTGCCTTTACCTTAAATTTGTATCTGAAGTCACTTGTCCGTCTCTCTCTCTCTCTCTCTCTCTCTCTCTCTGTGCAGTGGGAAGTGGCCACAGGCAGTCAGGGCGAACGGACACCTCCTGTTGAATTCGGAGAAGGTGAGATAATGTTCCCCTCCCTCACAGCTCTAGTGAATGTGATGTCATCCCCCCCCCCCCCCCCCCAGGTGACCTGAACGCGCCGATCGGAGACCGTCCGTCTGTTCCTGCAGGAAGTGGCAGTTTAGCCCCGCCCACGGCTCCCTCAGAATAGAAGGATCTGAACCGCGTGGTTTGTGTGTCTCTCTTCTTCCAGATGTCCAAGTCTACTGGGAACTTCCTGACCCTGAGCCAGGCCGTCAGCAAGTTTTCCGCCGACGGTACGATGTGGCAAACGGACGCTCATATCTTACCGCTCATGACCGTTTCGTAAAAACACGAACAACAGTGTTTGCTTCTCTGAATGCGTGCCCTACTGTCAACGAAGAAACGGCAGTTAGAATTAGCGGAGAGTTACTTAGGGGCTAAAGTTTAGTCGGTAAATTTCAGCAGATAAATGCTGTTTATCAAACAGGTGATAAATGACTTTGTGTTTTTGCCAAGCTGTATTTGCGTTTGCATTTGAATCTGTGTTCTTCGCGCCCATGCCCAGGAATGCGCCTGGCCCTGGCGGACGCCGGCGACACGGTGGAGGACGCCAACTTCGTGGAGACCATGGCCGACGCGGGCATCCTGCGCCTCTACACCTGGGTGGAGTGGGTGAAGGAGATGATAGCCAATCAGAACAACCTGAGGACGGGGCCCGCAGACACCTTCAACGACAGGGTCTTCGCCAGGTTAGCGGGGTGACTGGGTCAGCCAGGTTAGCAGGGTGACTGGGTCAGCCAGGTTGGCAGGGTGACTGGGTCAGCCAGGTTGGCAGGGTGACTGGGTCAGCCAGGTTAGCAGGGTACCTGGGTCAGCCAGGTTAGCAGGGTGACTGGGTCTTTGCCAGGTTAGCAGGGTGACTGGGTCAGCCAGGTTAGCAGGGTGACTGGGTCAGCGTTGGGCATCTCCCAAAATTACTCCTGTTCTTCACCTGCTGTTTTTTTTTTTTCAGAAAGTAAAACTTTGATTTAATTCATTACAATTTTAACAAGTGATAGCATATTATACCCACCTTTTCTGGTTTAAACAAACACCAGTTTGTCTCTCTCTCTCTGTCTTTCTTTTTCACTCTCGCTCTCTCTCACTCTCACCCTCTCTGTCGCTGCGTCTATCTCTCTCTGCGTCTCTCTCTCGCTGTCTCTTTCTCCCCCCCGTCCTTCTTCCTCTCTCTCTCTCTCTCTCTCTGCATCTCTTGGTCTATCTCTTTCTTTCTCTTTCTGCATCTCTCGCTGAATCTCTCTCCCTCTCTCTCTATCTCTCTATCTCTGCAGTGAGATGAATTCTGGGATCATTAAGACGGAGCAGCACTATGAGAAGATGATGTACAAGGAGGCTCTGAAAAGCGGCTTCTTTGAGTTCCAGGTAATGGAGAAGTTTGTGATGCGGTGCCTCAGTGCGGTTGTGGGTTGTGCTGACATGTCACCTTTCATCATGTGATCCTTCAGTTTTCAGCTGCATTAAGCCAGACTGGCACGGGAGGTAGATTAAATGGACAGAACTGAGAGCGTCACTTTGGCTCAGAATTTGGCTAGGACACCCGCGACCCGCTTCTGTACGCGACGGGACGTTTTTAGACCGCCCTGCTTCGCTGAGTTGCCGCCCACCTCTTCCCGGGTCCCGTCCACAGGCCGCGAAGGACAAGTACCGGGAGCTGGCCATCGAGGGCATGAACAGGGACCTCGTCTTCCGCTTCATCGAGTACCAGACCCTGCTGCTGGCGCCCATCTGCCCTCACCTGTGCGAGCACACCTGGGCGCTGATGGGAAAGGTGAGGTTGCCCACGGCAACGGCGGCCACGAGGCTACCTGCTGTGAGGCGGGTTACCCATTGAAGAGTAGGTTTTTTGGAATGTATTTTTTTTAACAATTTTAAGTCAGTGTTCTAGAACTTGTGTCAGTGTTCTAGAATTGCTTTTGGTTGCCAGTGGCGATTGTTAAATCAGCATTAGAATCTTCAGTTAAGAGCATTCTAATCACACGTTTGCGATCTCGCACCTTAAAGGTTTAAGGAAATCGCGAGCGGAAGGTGACTTCCTGCTCACTCCCCGCCTCACTTCCTGTCCCCCGCAGAGCGAGTCCCTGATGAAGGCCGTGTGGCCGGCCGGCGGGCCCGTGGACGAGGTCCTGATCCGCTCCTCCCAGTACCTGATGGAGACAGCGCACGACCTGCGCCTGAGGAACAAGGCCTACATGCAGCCGCCCAAGACCAAGGTGCCGCTCGGCATTGTGGGATTGCACTGCCGCTAGGAGTAAACGCTACAGGCCCAATAGGCTAACCTCAGATCGATAGTGCTGTGTTGCTGACTTTGGCAGTGAACATTATGAATATTCACGAAGGGGTGCTGCTAAGGACACTGGTTTGGTCTTTAGCCATGCCTCTTCATTAATATTCATAACCTTCACAACATCAATGTTACGGAGACAGTACATTGATAGAACACAGTGTTGACAATCTGGTTGGTCTATTAAATATTACACTGTACATAAACTATACTACAGCACTGGAAACTGCTGTTTAAACTTTAATCTTTAAGTGCAAGAAAGAGAAGTGGAGAGAGAGAACGCAGAAGCTGACCACCTGGTCGTTTTTTCTGTCGTCATAAAGGATGGATTCTCAAATCTGGCCCTCGAATCCAAATCCGGCCCTGGTTTTCTTTACTCCTGTGTAATTAACTGAACAATTAGTGCTGCTGATTGGCCGGACTGTCATCACACCTGACTCCCAGGTAAAGGGGAGGTGGAAAACCTGCAGTTCCTGGCCCTCGAGTGCCGTCAGTTGAGTAACGGTTTCATGAAGGCCCGAGCTGTATAAGTCTGTGTAAGCCTTCATGATGACAGTAAAAATAGTGTAAGAAGATGTGTACGTCGCTCTGGATAAGAGCGCCTGCTGAAAGCCTGTCATTTAGTGTAACGTAATGTAAACGTAAAAGTCAAGTATAATACCCAATATGGTAGGCATTTATTTCCCCGCCCAAAAAATAGCATTTTCTTGTAATTTGTTTAAATGAATACAGACCTGTTTGCGGTAATACACTTGAAACGAGACCGGGAGAAAGGCACTGCCATGGAAATGGATAATTAAAGAGCCCTGTGGTTAAAGCAGTGTTATGCATAATAGAGCACATTGCAGCACGCAGCACGAATAAGAAGAGCTCGGCCACACCTCTGCTTTGGGCTGGGGGGGCGCCGAAGCACCCCTCCAAACCCCCCCCCCAGGCCACTTCCCCGTCCCCTGTCCCCGGTCTGTAGAAATAGCTGGTGGTGCCTTCTGTGATTTAACGGGACCTGACAACCTGTCATGTTAAATAAACGTATAGATACCTGGGCTTTATTTGGCCAGGAGCCCCCCCCCCCCCCATCTCTCCCCCCTCCGCCTTTTTCCTCTGCCGCTTTTAAGAAGAAAGAACTCCTTCAGAGCACCACGCTGCATTATATAAAACGATTACCGTCAGAAATTCATAATTTAATGTTAAAATAAAAATAAAATTTGTTCCTTTTCTGGACCGAGTGTCTGTCGCTATGCGATAGTGGACCATGGAGAGCACAGTAAGCGGCGGTTCGGTACAGATCGGAGAGATACAGGGGGGTTCGGGTGTCTGTCTGTGGAGAAACTGGGCTGCCGTTTGCTGATAAATAACCCATTTCGTTCTTTAGATTGACATGAGCGTTATCAAATGGGAAGAAAGGGAAAATGAAGTGATTCAAAAAGGAAAAAATTTGAGTTAAAAAAAAAAAAAAAACTCAAGTTTTCTGGGATTGCATAAACATTTCATCATAAGCAGTTTTAATAATTTACTATGGTTTAAAAAAATGAAAAGAACTATGGGCAAAGAACATTCATGAACTAACTTTTTCTTAACTTTCCTTGTAATGGGATTAGCAGTAAAGATGCCTGCAAGTTGTTCAGCTGGAAAAACAGTCAATCATTCCCCAATATTATCAGGTTCCCAAGAGCCAGCTCAGATTTCCTGGTGGATTTAGTGAAATGTTTCTTGTGGGTTGGTCAGGGTGTAGGGCTACAGTTAATTTCTGCAGGGCCCAGCTCCTCAGGTAGTGCGCTGATGTGGGGTTTCATTTCTAACGTGTGTTTACTGTATCTAGGCCTGTTGGCATGACCAGGTGTTCCTCATAGGTGTTCAGGGAATCTCAGTTCATACACTTGTGTGTCCTGCAGTTATGTTTTTTTCAATTAATTTAAACTTAGAAGCTTAAACTTAAGGTGGAACTGATGATGCCCAACGTGTCTTAATAAGAAACTGATAATGACACATGCGCCTTAATATGGAACTGATAATGTCTGATGTGTCTTGTTTTGTTTTTATTTTATTTTATTATATTTTTTCAGAAGGGTGACAGCAAGCCTCTGGAGAAGCCCAGTCACTGCACCATCTACGTGGCCAAAAGCTACCCCCCCTGGCAGCACAGTGCCCTCGTCCTGCTGGGGAAGCACTACAAGGTGAGCGCCCCCCCCCCCCCCCCCTCCAAAACCGCACCCGCCCCCGCCCCCCTGGTTTCCACCACTGACACCCGCACATTCAGTTACCTCCCTGTAGGGACAGGAAAAGCATCTCTTCCTCCTCCTCTTGCTACTCCTCCCCCTCTTCACCTCCTTCAACCTCCATTATTTAAAAAGCCCTGCATGGCTTAGTGCCAGAGTAATCTTCCTCACTGTCGAATATTCGTGAGCAAAGCTTGTTGCTTTTACCACAGCTTATATATAAAAAATTTTTAAAAACAATGCGGCATTTATGCCACTGTACTGTACTTTTATTTTTATTTTATTATTTTTTTGTAAAGGATGTAGAATTTTTAGCTCTTGTTCCACAGTGTAGTTCTGCATCTGAACTTGCATAAAATATACTGGCCACATGGTGGCGCAGTCCACTGAAACATAGAATTAACTTTTCTCATTTCGCCTCATTTCATCCTCTTGATTTTTTTTTTTTTTTTTCCACGAATAAAAATTTATGTTTCTCGGTTGACAGTTTATTTGAGACGTACGGCCAGGAGTGCCGCAGGTGCCAAGTTTGCTTTTGAGACATAAACGAGCCCCTTTCTCTCTCATCATCTCGCAATTTGGCGGCGAACGCGCGGCGATGTTTCTTTGTCATAAACCTGTCCGGCGTTAAAGCTGGGCCCTGAGCCTTGCGAAAGAGCTCGGTCTGGCCCTTCCAGGCTTCGTTTGTCTGTCGTCCTCGTTTAGCCCCGTTTCCTGGCCGTCTGAGGTGTTTTTGACGTGTACGTTTCCGAGCTCCGGTGGCTTTGTGTGGGTTCGTGCGGCTCAAGCAGACAGTCCATTTGGGCCGAGTGGTATTTATTTTTTTCCCGTTGGAGAACACACTCCCATTTCATATCGTTTACCTGAAGCCTGTGAGATGAAACTATACACAAAATGTCCGTTACTAGCGCATTTATACCTGGGGGGAAAATAGCAAAAACAAATAATTGTGCTGTGTTAATTTGTACATTTATTCTTGTTTTGACTGAACCAGAAAAGCATTCTTACATGTGTTTACCCTGTATATGTGAGTAACTCTCATCCTACAAGTTTTCAGTACTACACCTCAGTCCTACATGCGATCCAAACTTACAAGCAGGGGTTGCCTTTAAATTGAGTGACAATGTTGATTCCGTGAAGTTTGGCTAGAGCTGATCTTAAATGATCCTGAATGCCCCAAGATGGCGGCAAAGTAGCATGCAATGGCCTGTGGGCTCTCTGGACTGCTTTAGTTCCTCCTCCAAGTCCTTTTTTCAAATTTTTAATTGCTTACATGTGGATAATTTTTTTAAATCATTTTTATTGTTGGTGTGTTGTAGCACAGATGAGACCCATCCATCTCATTTTGTTGTGCACTCGTGGATTGTGTACTGGAAATAAAGTTGACTTTGACCCTTGACCTTTGACTTGCTCATTTTCCCGCCTTTTTGCTCAGAACAACAATGGCACTCTGCCGGAGAACAAGGTGATCGCCGCAGAACTCGGCGCCATGCCGGAGCTGAAGAAGTACATGAAGAGGGTCATGCCCTTCGTCGCCATGATCAAGGTGAGGAAGAGGAGGAGGAGGAGCGAGTGAATGCATGCGTGAGTGCAGGTTTGCGTGAGAGCGTTTGTACGTCTGTGTGTAAATGATGGTAGAAGTAATAATAGCACATTATAATGCAAATCGATGGAGATTGACATCTCACAAGTTGTTAGACGGCATTGCCTTACCTTACCTTACCTTGCATTTTATCTAGAACTTACTTGCATAGCTTTTGCATTTTTACATTGTATCCATTTATACAGCTGGATAAGTACTTAAGCAATTATTGTTAAGCACCTTGCTCAGGGGTACAACGGCAGTATCCTACCTGGGACTCAGACCTGGAGCGTTTGGATTACAAGCCCGGTTCCTTACCCAGAATGCTACGCTGCGTTGTTGACTGTTGTTGCTGGGGAACTTGCCAGACAAGAGAGACATAACATTACAGGCATTTAGCAGATGCTCTTATCCAGAGTGACTTACACAGCTTTTTACACAGAATTTACTGTACATAACATCCATTTATACAGCTCGATATATTCTGAAGCAACGCAGATTGAGTACCTTGCTCAAGGGTACAACAGCAGTGTCCTACCTGGGAATCGAACCTGTGACGTTTTTACAAGACCAGCTCCTTACCCATTATACTACACTGCCGCCCAGACAAGAACAGTGTTTGTGCATTAATATTTTGTTGCATACAGGAGCATACAGGCATTTTGCTAGATGATCTTGAAAGCTAGCTTGATAGCAACTAGTTAGCCAGCCAGTCTGTGTGTTTATGCTGTCACATTTCCTTACACAACTGGCAAAGTGTTGAGTTTAAGTGTATTCAATCCAGCAAGGTGACTTCCCTAGTGTGTGTCCTATGTCGTGAGTGGGTGGGGGGGGGGGGGGGGGGGGGGGGGGGAGGGGAGGAGCCCCACCTGTTTGAGCGTATATTACTGAAGATGTAGCCTATCAAAGCCTTTTAAGCGCTCTATTAAAATATGCAGCGCCAGCCTGGATTAATGCCAGCCAAGCGTGTGGGGAAAGATGCGATTCAAAACATGGCTGTCGGAATCGGACGCAAGCTCCTTTCGGGGTAAATGAAAAAGCGGTGCATGCATTATGTATTTGTCTAAAACCATCAACAGGAGATTAGGGAAGAGATTTCAATTCGCTGTACAGCATTGAACATTATCGCAGACTGCTGAAGGGTACACAAGCCCCTCTGGTTAGAGAGCAGAAACTCAGAGCTCCGTACTTGCAAAACTAAAATCAAAAAGTTTAATGCACAGACTTCCTGGAGGTTTTTTTGGGGGGGACAGTGCTAGCTAAGAAGAATTCTAGATTCGTTGGCTATTTTTACTTGGCTTTTACACGCCGTGAGAATGAATGCAAACTTTTACCTTTTCACACTTGTATATGCACTTTTTTTTTCTGTTCATACAGAAAATTTTCTAGTTGTCTTTTTGACTAAGATGAAAGTCATTTTCAGAACTTGAAAAGAAAAGAGTAGGTTTGGGCAGCTACAGGTTTTGTTTTGGTTTTTTTTTCCTCTAGCCTTCTCTGCAGACTGTAAAGAACCTCAAAAAACAGACAAAAAAAGCAGTATCCAAACAAACCCACAACCGTCTGCCTCCCTCTGTTCATTCTGGATAAGAGGAGATATGGGGGGGGGGGGGGTAGGGGGGGGGCTCTCTTTGTTGGCATTTGACTCTGTCAAACGGCACACTGCATTTAAAATTCAGCTCCTCTCCTCTGTCTGGTAAAGTGTCTCAAAGCCTTGGTTTGATCACAAGGCGGGAGGCCGATTGTGAAATTCTCACATTATGTATTTCCTGCAGGTCGTTGTGCGGGAATGTGTTCAGTTTTTCTTTTTTTGTTGTTTGTTTCGTTTGTTTGCTTTTCTGCAGACAGGTGGCATATACTGTTGTTGACTTACTGCATCCGTTCTACTGGCTTTGCTTTGTTTTTTATGTGCTTTCGTTTCCAGGGCTGTTTGGGTGGCGGGTGGGGGGGGGGGGGGGTATCGGAGGGGGGTTTGAAACCGTAATAAACCAGCGGCGTTGTCGTCATGCCGTTTCAGCGCTTTGTGTTCCCGCCAGGCGGTTTTCGCTGTAAACGAAACGGCTGGTTTTAGCGGCCGGAGGCTAGCTGAGGCTCGGTTCTGACCCAGTGCGGATCTGTCTTTTTTTTTTTTCCCCCCACAGGAGAACCTGGAGAAGAACGGGCCCAGGGTTCTGGACCTGGAGCTGGAGTTCGATGAGCGTGCGGTTCTGCTGGAGAACATCGTGTATTTAACCAATGCCCTGGAGGTACGGTCACATTCAAATATGCCTTATTTTTTATCTGTTTTACACATAAAACAAATGTCCTCTGATAAGAAGATGTGTTTTCAGTCAGTAAAGGACCTAGTGACATAACGTAGGGTGGTGCCTCATCATAATGGATGTTTGGCATTTAAATGCCACCGGTGTTTTTACCGTATCGTGAAGCATGACTGTTAGCTCAGAAAATCACTTCATCAGTTAAATGACATTAATAATTTGCTATCACGTATGAATATCAAGACGTGCATCTCTTAATTTACATTGAAAACCAGTATTTGCAAAAGATGTATTGCAATCTAAAACCCCCTCAATGGCAAAGCTGTAGCGCTCACCATAAGATTTGGTGTGCACAGGTTCCAGGGGGATGTAGATACCACAGACTCTGGATTTGTTTTTTTACTCATTAAATAAAATTGGAAAGAAATGTGTTGAAATTAAAAGGAAAAAAAAAATCTTTCAATAATTCATGTGGTGGGTTTATTTGGAACACTTGTGGGCTTAGTTGGTATTCCAGGTAACTTTTTGCACGACTTTTCACTTATTTTCTAAACTTAGAACGTAAAATGAAATATGCAAAAAAATCTTGCAAAATGTTACCAGTTACCAGACTTTTTTTTACTTTATAAAAACTTCAAAGGAGAGTGAAATATTTCATTTGTTTACACCAATTAATTTAGAAAGAAATGTTAAAATGAAATGCATGTAAATTTTTTATTTTTGTTTAAATGTCCAAACATTGATTTGATTGGGCTAAATAGGTACACAAATGGGTACTGAGTGCTGAGCAATAGTAAAATGATCCGGTATAAGATTTGAACTCGCAAACACCTGTATAACACTACAGCAACATGCTGTGTAATGGTACCTCTGCGCATGTCCCTTCCTGTCAGTTAGTTTGAGATGCTGAAGGTGTTGTGCGTGTCCTGATAAAACGCCGCGCCGCGTTTCCCCCCCCCTCTCCCCCCCCCCCCCACCCGACAGCTGGAACAGATCGACGTGGCGTTCGCCTCCGAGGCGGACGACAAGGTGAAGGAGGACTGTTGCCCGGGGAAACCGTTCAGCGTCTTCAGGTCGGAGGTGGGTTTTAACGAGCCCCCCCCCCATCGGGGGCCGCGTCGGGGCCCGACAGACAGCCCCGTCTCCCGCGTGACCGGCGGGGATTAATCACCCCGCCAAAACCGCGAAGCCGCCAAAACCGCCCGCTCACCTCAGCCGCGGTCCGCTTTGTCACCGCCAGCAGATTTTAAAAAAAAGAAAAAAAAAAAAAAAAAAATTTCATTATTTATTTTTTCGTTTTTTTTTTTCTCTAACCTATTGTGATGTGATTGGCGTGGAGTCAGCCAGCCTGTCATTTTCCTGTTATTAGCTTCGCCTCATCGAATTTTTCCATTAATAGTTTCTCAGGACTGTCTTCAGAAATGTCAGGTTGCATTAAAGTGGGTGAAAGACAGGGATTCCAGACTCAGACAGAGTACTCATGCGCTTTTAAACCTGAGGCGTAGAGCAACGCAGTCAAACTGAAAAGATACCAGCTCTTGAGTTTCTTGCACAGGTTTGGGCCTCATTTTGGCATAAGTACACGTCCCGTTAGTAGATGTCAGGGCTGCCCAACCCAGTTCCTGGGGATCTACCATCCTGTAGCTTTTAATTTCAACCCAAAATTGGCGCACCTGATTATACTTATTGGAAGCTTGACGAGATCTCTAGCTGGTGAGCCGAGGTGTGCTTTGTTAGGGTTGGAGTGAGAACCTACAGGACGGTAGATCTTGAGGAACAGGGATGGGCAGCCCTGGTGAACGTTCTCCATCGGTCTCCATGACATGTTTGTATTTGTGAGTCTTCACATCTCCCCCGGTGCTCCCTCCCTCTAGCCTGGGGTACCTGTGTCCTTCATCAACCCCCAGCCGGCCAACGGGCTGTTCTCCACCAAGATCAGCATCCGCCAGGGCGACAATAAGGACAGCATCGTCCGGCGGCTGTCCAAGGTCAACCGAGCCATCAAAGGTCAGCCCTTCATCTGCATATAAAACCAGTTCAGTTCAAAGGTTAGCCCTTCATGTCCATTCAAAACCAGTGCAGTTCTAAGGTTAGCCCTTCATCTGCATACAAAACCAGTTCAGTTCAAAGGGTAGCCCTTCATGTCCATATAAAACCAGTTCAGTTCAGCTGTTAGCCCTTCATCTGCATATAAAACCAGTTCAGTTCTAAGGGTAGCCCTTCATGTCCATATGAAACCAGTTCAGTTCTAAGGGTAGCCCTTCATGTCCATATAAAACCAGTTCAGTTCTAAGGGTAGCCCTTCATGTCCATATAAAACCAGTTCAGTTCGGCAGTCAGCCGAGGCAGATGTTCACCGTTTATATTTAGACTTTTGGGGGAGGGGGGGATCTTTGATCAGTTGTGTTCGAGTGAAACTCACACGCTCACTGGTCATTAAAGCCACTCTCCTTTATGGCAGGGAATGTTCGTCTCGGCTAAATTCCCTGTCTGGCCATCTAATGCTCCTCAAAATTAATTAGCTGAATACATCCTCTCATCCTTTTTCCAAAAAGTAATTAATTTTTTTAAACATACAATGGCTGCTGTGCATCACCAGGTGGAGTGGCATTACGTTGGTGGTGGATGAGATCACGTCCGCGCCACGATAAAGTGCTCTGTGATAATGGTGATTGGGTAACGCTTTGTGGAACTGAAATGTAGGAGGGGCTATCGGTGTTGTGTACAGCAGAGTGGTTTGATTGGCTTATTACTTTGTTTAGGCCTGTGATTGTCAACACGTGGTATCTATTCCATGTGCTATTGAAGCATTATATTTGTATGGTTGTCACTGTATATAGTTCAGTCCCATGATTCCCTGCTGTATCTTCTCTATGCTGAGGCCAGACCAGGAAAGTTTTGTGTAGCCCTTGTGGGCAGGGCCTGTTGATTGACAGCTCATGGTTTCACGATGTGCTATTGAAGTCCTGTGCTGTTCTAAGATACTTGACAGACATCTATAATTTATTAATATTTGTACGGTTGTTACAGTTCAGTCCCATGATCCCCTGCTGTATCTCCTCCATACTAAGGCCAGACCGGGGAAGTTTTGTCCGGCCCTTGTGGGCGGGGCCTGTTGATTGACGGCTCTCTCCCGGTTCCCTTTCCAGACCTGTCCAAAGTGAAGCTGATGCGGTATGACGACCCCCTCCTGGGGCCCCGCCGCCTGCCCGTCCTGGGGAGGGAGGAGCAGGGCAAGTCCCCCATTTCGGAGAGGAGCACGTTCCACATCGACCTGGCCGGCAGGAAGGTGCACATCACGGACAACGGCCTCAGCGTGGACGTCGGGGACACCTTGGTGTACCTGGTGTAGGGGAGCCCTGGGGGGGGGGGGGGGGGGGCTGAAGAGCGACCGGGCCTCGCCCCAAACTTCGCCCAAAGCCTGGCCCCAGACCTGGCCCCAAACCTAGCATACTCACACGCGCACACTCACACGCACGCGCGCGCACACACACACACAACGCCTCTCTCACCATCAGGCCCACTCCTGTTGCTGCTCTAAAAGGCTGATCACCCAGAGGCTGAAGCTCACGCTGCTGTTCATCACAGCCAGGGTACGGAGGGGGTGCAATCACAGATTATTGTTATTATTATTATTATTAGCAAGTTTTTGTGCAAATCCGTCCACCAGGTTTATGATGTATTGTTCAGAGTTGGAGGTGGGAGGGGTGCTGCGGAATTTTTTTCTCCAACGCCCACACGAGGGCACACACACACACACACACAGACAGACTTACGCATACACAGAGACACACGCACTTACACGAACACCGCACACACCATGCGTACATACACGCAAGGGCGCACAAACACATACAAGTGGTTCCTCACATCAGTAGTTCATGAGCGGTGCCTTTTAAAATGAACCGATACTGCAGATTTAGTCATTGTCAGTGGAGAGATTGTTTCAAGGCGGTTGTGGTTTATAGTGCGGCACCAGTGTGTCTAAGATATGAGTGTGCTTCAGTTCTGTGTCTGATTGGTGCTTTTCGAAAGGTCAGAGGGCGGGGCCTGGTGGATGGGCTGGGCCGGGCCTGGACTTTGGGCTGTGCTAGAGAGGAGCACGTCCTAATGTCTTTCTGTACAAATAAACCTGTGTTTCCTGTAATAAATGCGCCCTCAGTTGAGTCTGTGTGTGCATGGGTTTCTTTTCAACGCGGTTTCCTTGGTTTAAGAGTTTGTTTTGTTGCGCAATGCATCGTGACCTTTGACCCTGGGTTTTTCCTCACGACCAAACCCATTCTTTTCAAAGGACTTCATCCATCCTCGAAAATATCTTTTTTTTCCCCCCCCTTTTCTTCTTGGAAGCAGTTTTTTTTGAGGTGTTTGACTTCAGAACCTAAACGTATTTCCAGCACGAACGGAAGAAAGCGTCACGTTCGCCGCCTCCTCTGTGGGAAACACATCGTCTCTTGTTTGCTCTGGCGCCTCGCGACCCGCGTTCGACCGCACGAGGAGAAGCGAGAGGCGCGTACGCACCGTGCGATCTCGCTGGGAGGAAGTGCCTGGAGACCGCAGCGGACGTGCCGGGGAAGGTCGCACGTCTGTCACCGTTCCTGGGGAAGAGCGCTAGACTCTCGCTGCGTGACTGAGTACCGTGCAGCTCCCTGCTTTTCTCATGGTAAGTCTGGGCTTTTCAACAGGAGCAATGCGTTGATTTGCCAAGAGAATCCGTAAAGGTGCTCTTTTCACTCGGGGAGAGGTGGGAGGCGGGGGGCGTAGGGGAATAAATGCTTCATGCTGAAAATGCCACTTCTCTGTGAACTTTATCCAATTTTATTGCATTTACATATAAATTCTATACCTTTCTGTGGGCCATGTGAAAACTTTTTTAATTTTTTTTTTTTTACATTTCTCGAACCTTTACTTCGAGCTCTTTATCAGCCTAAATGTTCTCTTGCAAACCAGGCTGCGTTTTTAGTGCTTCCCCCTTTTATGGCAACCCTTCTCGAATTCGTTTTATAACGTTTACGGGGAGACAGCGGTGTAAAATCAAAGATGGGGGCGGGAGGAACGAGAGCATGTGGGCGGAAAACAAAATAAATACATTTTGAAGTGGTTTCGTTTCTGAAAGGGAAAGTGGCCTGTAGGGCATCAGCGGGCCGAAGCGGATGCCTGGCTCTCTCTTTTCGCTGCCCCCTGTGCCCGCTGTGCCCGTCGTGCCCGCCGGTGCGTTCGTCGCCCGCGCTCGGAACGGCGCGAGGGGGTCGCCCGCGCCTGCCGGTCCCCCTCAGCGATTGGCCGAGCTCGGGGACTGGGCGGGGCCTTTGGCCGGAGGTTGGGGGCGAGGGTGTTATCTGCGGAGAGCAGCCGCTGGCTAGGCTCGGTGGCGCTAACGGTATCTGTGGGAAGCAGACCCCCGGGGGGGGGGGGGGCACTCACATCATCTCTCTCTCTCTCCGATGCAGAAGGGCAGCGTGCCTGAGAGTGGCGACTGTTCGCCCGCCACAGAGACGTGAGTTTTTCTGCTTTAATCACGTGAATAATTTCAGTTTCGCTCAACGTCAATCATATTTAGCGTGTGAAACGATCGTTACGTCTTCATGTTTCTTTGATGCTGCTCGTGAATCGTGGGAGGAATTTTTTTCGGCGAACAGCAACGTTTTTAAAAAAAATAAATTATTTCCTTCCAGCTCTCCGTTCCAGCCTCATCCGGACGAGGCCGAGGTCCGGGGCGCCGGCAAAGCCAAGTCCCGTAAGTCTGGGGGCGGGGTCTGCTGCTTCCCGCCACGAGCCACCATGGACCTGCCCGTGCTCGCCCAGCCGGGCCTGGGCACGACCACCACCACCGTGACCACCATCACCCAGACCGGCGGGGCCTGGAGCACCGGCCTCTTCAACGTGTGCGCGGACATACCCACGTGTAAGGGCCGCTTTATCCGCTTTTCCTTTTGAAGAATAAGGTTTTTTGGAATGTTTTTTTAAACTCTTAAGTCAGTGTTCTAGAACTCCGTTACCTTCAGTTACCAGTAGTGATTGTTACATCAGCATTAGAATGTTCAGTTAAGAACATTCTAGATGCGTATTTGTGACATCAGCCCTTAAAGGGGTAATGCTGTTTTCTGCCTAACCCACGGCTTCCTCTCAGTAACCTGTGTGTGCCTGTGTGTTCCACTGTTCCATTTGTAAACAAAGACGGCTGATTATGATCGGTGAAATGCTAAATAGTTATGCTAATAGCTTTGTGGTACCTGTAAGTAGATCAACTCAAATGTTGCATTGGATGATTGATCTGAATTTTTAAAACAATTTATGTAGATTTCAGTAATTTTGTGTATTCTCATATCATAAGTTCAGTTTTAAATTGTGAATGTGAGTGAAACGTTACGCACCATGGTGCTACAGCAAGGATTTGAACCTGCAGTGCCCTTCGGTATGCCTGCTTTCAGGGGGAAATAATGTGCCCCGTTTTGTGGAATGAAATCTCCAACCTGGAGTTCTGGAGTCCCATAGGGGGATGCATAAACTGGCCATTGTATCACCTCGGAAATAGAGGGCACTTCAGAGGATAACCCCACACAAACGGGGTGGCTCTCTGACCCAACTCCTCCAGCCAATCAGGTGCTTGAGCCCGGCCTGTACCAGCTGAGTCCCCCTACAGTTTCCCAGTGCCACGTAGACGTGGAGCTGAACCGCTGGGTCACACAGCCCAAAATGGCTGCAGTGCGTTGTGGGATACTGGTGCTGAGAAGGCCCGGCCTGTTCCAGGTGTTGTCGGAGGCCTGGTTCCCTGCTGCCTGGACCTGAGTCTGGCCCACCACTACGGAGAGTGCCTGTGCCTGCCCCTGCTGCCCGGGTCCACCTTCGCCATGCGTGTCGGGATCAGGGAGAGGTTCAAAATCCAGGTAAGAAACCTGAAGACTCCAGACCTGTTCACCGGGCATGCAGGGGCACCAGGGGAGAGGTTCAAAATCCAGGTGAGAAACCTGAAGACTCCAGACCTGTTCGCCGTGCAAAGTATATGTATGTGAATGTAAGTCGCTCAGGATAAGAGCGTCTGCTACATGCCTGTAATGTAATCTAATGAAGACTCCAGACCTGTTCGCCGTGCATGCAGGGGCACTGTTGGACTCGATCCTATTCTCCCGTAGTCATGTCACTGTCGCAGGTTGTATTATTATGATCTGTGGTGGAAAATCCAGGTTCAGAAAGTAAAAGTGCTGCCCAGTGTTTTGTTCCAGTCACAGGGATTTGCTGATTAGCACAATTCTTCAGCCAGGAGGCAGAACTGATTAGTGAAATCAGCTGACTGAGTTAATGGGTGGAAGAAAAACATGGCAGGACTTTTACTTTCAGACCCCTCTGGTTATGACATTACATAATTCATTTGCTTGTCAGCAGTTGTCGTACAGGGTGACTTTCATGTGTCACATGTGACTGGGTATTAATTGAAGCGATCGTGGTCACGCACCTGGTACATGTACATGATTGTGATGGTGCCTCATGGGGTAACCTGACCTTTTTTTTCACAAGCCCCCACACACTACTGCCCCATGGGCATCAACATTCAGCACCTTATTACATGGAATCTTGCCTTTATTAGCCCTTTGAAGAACCCTTTTTTTCAAAATGCTAAGTCAGGGTTCTAGAACTCCGCTGCTTTCTGTTACCAGTAGTGATTGTTACACCAGCATTAGAATGTTCAGTTAAGAACATTCTAATCGGATATCTGTGACCTCACACCTTAAAGGGGCTAAGTTTTATTAAAATAATGCACGGTCCCGTGCTTTTGGGGGGGTGCAAAGACTGATGGGTGTTTTCTCGAACCCGTCTCCAGGGCAGTGCGTGTGAAGACTGGACCACCGTGTACTGCTGCTACCCCCTCGCCGTCTGCCAAATGATTCGGGAGGTGAAGACGAGGATGAAGAGCCAGATCTACCAGGTGTCCACTACGCTGGAGAGCTCCTGAGGGTCCACACCCGACACGTCAGATTTCGGGGGTTTTGGGGGGGGGGGGAAGGTGGGTTTGGGATTGGGTTGAGGGGAGTACACTTAGCCGACAGCATTTTATCCAGTCGCTTTCTTTTTTTTCCCCGCCATTTGGGAAATTTCTGGATCTTTTCCAGATGACGGGAGAGGGAATTCCCACCGGGGACATGAAAGCAGGTGTTCATCCAGCTGTCAGCTTTGGGGCGCGAAACGTCTCCTGTTTAGAAAGGAAAGCTTTGTGTGACAAAAACAGCAGTAAAACAGCTCTCTCTCTGATCATTACTGCTGATGTTTTCATACAAAAAAAAATGTAATAAATAAATGAAAAGGCTTTTTTTCCTTTAACACACATTTTATGTCCTTTATTGAATATTTTATTAATCACTAATTCATGCAGGATTTGTGAACATATGGTACAGGATTTTGATGATTATGGCCACTCGAGTTTGTGATTTCTAATGCGGCTCCAATTAAGCAGGGGAAGGGCAGGAGAGTTTATAATGATGAGAACTGAGCGTTTCAGCCCATCTGGGCTCATCACTTAGCCCATAAAAAATGTCAAGTGTCAAAAGTAAATAAAATTAAAAAAAAAAAAATAAAAGTATTGACATCAGACCCTGTTCACATTGAATCTAACCGTTGAATCTAGCCCTGTCTCCCAGATAGGGCCTCTCGACCACCTCCTGACTCGCTCAGACCACAGTTTGCCTAGCTCACTGATGTTCTCTCGTACCCTTGCCTTTTTGTCAGGGCTGCCCAGCCCTATTCCTGGAGATCTACCATCATGTAGGTTTTCATTCCAAACTCAATAAAGCACAGCTCATTCAGCAGCTAGGGCAGGGCTGCCCAACCCTGTTCCTGGAGATCTACCATCCTGTACATTCATACTCCAACCCTAACAAAGCACACCACATTCTACAGCTAGAGATCTACCATCTTGTAGGTTTTCACTCCAACCCTAACAAAGCATACCACATTCAACAGCTAGGGCAGGGCTGCCCAACCCTGTTCCTGGAGATCTAATGCCCTGTAGGGTTTCACTGCAACCTTAACAAAGCAAAGCTCATTCAGCAGATAGAGCAGAGCTACCCAACACTCTTAGTGGAGATCTACCTTCCTGTGGGTTTTCACTCTAACCTTAACAAAGCACACCTCATTCAACCGCTAGAGATGTCATTGAGCTGTCAATTAGTAGAATCGGGTGTGCCAAATTCGGGTTGAAAAGAAGGCCAACAGGACAGTAGATCTCCAAGAACTGGGCTGGGCAGCCCTGTCCTGGGTTCCTGTGATCTTCCTGCCAATGTGGCCTTTCTTTAACCACTGCTGACAAACATTCCACAAAATGGTCGTTTTGCAGAGAGTCTTCAGCGATGGTGAGGTCTGACCTTGACTTTGCATTAAGGCTGACTGACCACGTCAGCTGGCGTAGTCTTGGGTGCAGATCCAAGTCCGAGTCACCGTCACAAGCGGCCAGGTGTGGACGCGGAGAGCCGAGCGGTCTTCCGGGACCCCGGGGCACAGTTCCGGAACATTCCTTCCTCTCCCCGGGCATTCTGGGTGACTGTCGGCCAGCTGTGGCCCTTGGCCTCTGAGCGCTGTGTGGTACGGCATCGCATTAATCCCGGAAAGATGAGATTATGTGTACACGGAAAAATCTTCTCCCGCGCGTAATTACTGGGAGTATCCAGGCAACCGCTGCGCGAAAGCACAAGCCATTATCTTTTTATTACGGCGGCGTAAAAGACTGCGAAAGGCTCGGTACAACAGAGAACGGTACGGCTCAGCGTTAATGTGGAGCTGAGGAGAGCGTCGTCTGGCAACAGTATGAATCCAGCTCTTAAGATCCGTTTTAGGGTCTCCAAAATAAAAATATAAAAAACTGTTAACTGCGCGCTGGCCCACGTTTTCGGCTCGAAACGCTGCAATATTTGGGTGGTAATTATTCTTCGTTATGAGCTGACTCAGCCAGCACGGTGGGGAAGTGTTGGGAGGGGAGGGAGAAAAAAAATCACCACCAGTGATTTAATGTATGTTTATCATGTGTTTACACACTCCTCGCAGCTATATATTTAAAACATAAGGGCCCTGCTTATGAAATTATTAATTGTTTAGTGATAAAGAGGGATACAGGGTACTAAATTCCCACGAAATATGTCTGTATCAACTGCAGTATTCATCTCTTACGTTTACATATTCACCTACATAACTGCATTTTTTTTCAAGGCAGTTTAGCCCAGGTGTTTTTCTTTTATTGGTGCATTGCAGAACCTATGAATCATTTTCTGCACATCCCCACAAAAAGCAGAACAGTGTCTCTGCACTGAGCTGCACTCTCCCTTACTGATGCATTTTAGTGTACGCAGTCACCACATAACACATGCAGTGGGTCCATTCTCCAGTGTGGGCCCCACTCTCCTGGAGTACCGCGAATCCTCATGGGACTGGGCCCCGTTCTCCTGCAGTCCGGCACCTCCTCATGGGAGTGGGCCCCATTCTGCTGGAGTACCGCCCCTCCTCATGAGAGTGGGCCCCACTCTCCTGGAGTACCGCACCTCCTCATGGGAGTGGGCCCCATTCTCCTGGAGTGCCGCACCTCCTCATGGGAGTGGGCCCCATTCTCCTGGAGTACCGCACCTCATGGGAGTGGGCCCCACTCTCCTGGAGTACTGCACCTCCTCATGGGAGTGGGCCCCATTGTCCTTGAGCACCACGCCTCCTCATGGGAGTAGGCCCCATTCTCCTGGAGTACCGCACGTCGTCATGGGAGTGGGAGTGGGCCCCACTCTCCTGGAGTACCGCACCTCCTCATGGCAGTGGGCCCCATTGTCCTTGAGCACCACGCCTCCTCATGGGAGTAGGCCCCATTCTCCTGGAGTACTGCGCGTCGTCGTGTGAGTGGGCCCCACTCTTCTGGAGTACCACACCTCCTCATGGGAGTGGGCCCCATTGTCCTTGAGCACCACGCCTCCTCATGGGAGTAGGCCCCATTCTCCTGGAGTATTTCGCCTCCTCATGGGAGTGGGAGTGGGCCCCATTCTCCTGGAGTACCGCACCTCCTCATGGGAGTAGTCACAGGGCCTCCCACAGGAGCTCTGGGCCCAGAGGCTGAAGCTGTGCCTCTCCCTCAGCTGCTGCTGCTGCCGCTGGCCCCAAACAAGCTGCGCATGGCCGAGCACGTTCCGCCTGACGCACAGGGAGAGGGTGTGGGGAGGGCTGCCCGTGGGGATCGGGGTGCTCCCCCCCATCCTGCGTCAGAGTGTGAGCGCCTCATCTTCTGTCCTGCGTACATGTCTGGGAGCCCCCCCCCCCCCCCCCCCCTCCGTTGTGTGCTGGGATGGAAGTGGCTACTCCCCCCAAACAATCTCCTGATTCAGGAACTGCAGCATCTTCACTACCTGGAAAAAATTTTAAATAACTCAAGGACACACAAAATAGATAATAAAACACACAAAAACAATAATAATAATAATAATAATAATAATGAAGGTACTATTACAATGTTCATCTAGGACACTGAATGATAGAATGCTTGGAGGTACGGAATAGGGGGGCTTGACTGAGTCATTCCTGCACTCATTCTGCTTTTGCTGGGATTGATGAGTGAGGAGTCTGCCATGAGGGTCTGCACTTCCCTGTTGAACTAACACCGTCTCCGAGGGCCGGTGTCGGAAGCGGCCACTAGAGGGCGATGTTGTCCCATAAACTCAGAGCAGCGACTCGGCAGAATTAGAACTGGGGGTAGTCCTGTTGTGTTTCTTTTGCAGGTTTGAAGAGATTTCTGCTGGTAATGTTCTAAGCAGTCTGGAGCAATTTTGGACTGAACCTCTCTACGGTCTGACTGCTGAGATAGAGTTGCTTTTTCAGGGGTGACTTCAAAAGTGCTGGGAACTGGCAGTCAATATGCAATATGCAATTTTGAAGTAAAATGTTTCTTGAATTTCCATATACTGTATGTTAACATATAGTTTGTTGTTTTTTGTGAGCACTGTAATACATATGTCTGATCAAGTATCCATTCAGCTTGAATAATGGGAGACATGCTTCCAGACAGAGCTGAAATGTATTGTTTTAAAAAGTTAGGTTAACCTCAAAATGGTATTGAAAGCGTAATATTGTATTAACATATAAATTGATTTTTATCTACAATACTTTCTGGTCAAAGTGTCTACTCTGCTTCCTCTTTCCTGTAAGAGAAAGCAAATTAGAGGCAATGCAACCCGAACCCATCGATTTTGGGATGTGTGGGTTAGGCCAAGTCAGGTCCCGCTCTCACAGAACCACCCGACCGCGTTGGCGGGCGTGGCGACGTGGCGGGACGGGCGGTTGGTTGCCGTGGTGACGACTCAATCCGAGCGGGCCGCTGCCACACAGGGTCCCGTAGAGTTAGCGGTATCGTCCCGGGCCGCCGCACCGCGGGTCGAAGATGAGGGGGGGTGAGGATGCCCCCCGCTCCCAGCATGCACCTCGGCAAAGATGAGGGGGGTTAGGATCCCCCCTGCTCCCAGCATGCACCTCGGCAAAGACGAGGGGGGGTTAGGATCCCCCCTGCTCCCAGCATGCACCTCGGCAAAGACGAGGGGGGGGTTAGGATCCCCCTGCTCCCAGCATGCACCTCGGCAAAGACGAGGGGGGGTTAGGATCCCCCCTGCTCCCAGCATGCACCTCGGCAGCGCGGCGTGGCGAGGGAGCCGGTTACATAACAGGGCCGCTCACCTGACAAGCCAGGGACGTGCATTAGGGCCGAATATTAATTCGCTGCGGCTGCCGGCTTGTCCCTCGTTTCAGATCGGGGGGCCTATTCAAACCCCATTACGCACTCGGGGTAGTTATATATTCAGCTCAGACAGTGGAGCTCTCTCTGCCTTCCTTTCAGCGCTCGCCTTGCTGCTCGCTCACGCTCACGTTGTGGAGCAGCTCGCGTCTCTCACTGCAGACCAGAGCGGCCTCAGAGACAGACCGCACGGGGGGGTTGGGCAGACGAGGGGGGGGCATGGGGCAGGGAGGGGAGACCACAGGGGGGTTGTCGGGGGGACACTCCGCGTCTCCAGCAGCCGCTCAATCAATAACTCGTATCGGGGGTGACGTGGGGTTTTCGCTCAAAATACGGGGTAAACGCAAAAAAAATGTGAAAAGGAACGTCGAGAGTTTTCCCCGGTCAAAAGGCCGTTGGGTCAAAACCCCAGAGAGAGAGGGAGGGAGGGAGCTGAAGTTTTCAAAAGCGCACATTCACTTCAAAGGTTAGCTAATGTCTTGAGACCTTCGATTGAGGTCATGCTGTGTGAATTTCAAACTGTGTGTCTGGGTCTGTGTAAGTAATGGTACATGCACATACTGTATGTAGAGCAAAAAAAAACATTATATATATATAGTTTTTATTTCAGTTTATCAGAACAACCAAAAGCTGAAACTTTCTTTGTCCATTCCACTCAGTTCTGCGCATGGGGGCGTGAGAGTATTTCAGAATGGAGTGATGTTTAGAGTCCAGCCACAGCGCAGCAGGTCATGTGACAACGTGAGGCTGAGCACCAGGACTCACGTTAGGGCGTCCAGGTGTGCCAGAGAGCGATGTCCGTTTCCCCACTGCCGTCTTAGCGCCGTGTCTGAGTCTGTGTTACGCCCAGTGTGACACCACCCCCCCCACGGCTGCCAGGGGTTCGAGCAGAGCAGAGCTGAGCAGAGCAGAGCAGTGCAGAGCAGTGCAGAGCTGAGCAGAGCAGAGCAGGAGCAGAGCAGAGCAGAGCAAGAGCAGAGCAGAGCTGAGCGTGGTCTCTAGGTCTCCCGGGGGTCTTTCCGTGCACGTGAAAGAGCTGTAGTTGCTTCCCAGAGCAACAGTCACACGTGCGAGAGGGGGAGCGGGAGTGAGAGTGAGAGTGAGAGCAGGAGTGAGAGTGAGAGCGAGAGTGAGAGCGCAGCGTCTCTCCTGAGCCTCTCCGCTGCACGTGACTGAGGAGTGCGACTCGGTACCTGCGTCGCCGGGGGTGTGATGTAACTGCCGATCGCGGTCCACTGTTCCCCGCCATGGAGAGTAGGCCCCTGGCTGTTAGGCTCCCCCCTCGAAAATGTCCGTTTCACTCCCACCATCTCCTCCTCCTCGCCGCAGCAGTAGTGCACGCTCTGCCCTAGCAACCGCGGGCGTAGGAGTACAGCACTGCGGAGATGAAAGCGGCTCGCGAGTCCTTCATGCACAACTGAACATCAAACAGATTCCACCCTTCCACTGAGGAACACTACTGAACATCAAACAGATTCCACCCTTCCGCTACAGAACACTACTGAACATCAAACAGATTCCACCCTTCCGCTACGGAACTCTACTGAACATCCAACAGATTCCACCCTTCCGCTACAGAACACTGCTGAACATCAAACAGATTCCACCCTTCCACTACGGAACACTATTGAACATCAAACAGATTCCACCCTTCCACTGCGGAACACTACTGAACATCAAACAGATTCCACCCTTCCACTGTGGAACACTACTGAACATCAAACAGATTCCACCCTTCCGCTACGGAACACTACTGAACATTAAACAGATTCCACCCTTCTAGTACGGAACTCTACTGAACATCAAACAGATTCCACCCTTCTACTACAGAACACCACGGTATCGGAGCGCGCATGTGCATCCTTAACGTGAACGCAGACACATTTACTTGTCTGTGCGCACAATGACATGTTCATAAATAAAAGCACACGTTTTCTTCATATGGTTTAGAATGTGCAGTGGAAGTGGCCTTCCATTAATCTCCCCCCCCCCCCCCCCCACTATATTCTGAGTATAGACTGAAATACAATTATTTCTCTCTCTCACACTCACTCCCAAAAACCCAGGAGAGAGAGATAGCGAGCAAGCGAGAGAGATGGGGGGGAGGGTGGGAACAAAATTTAATTCAGGGTTGCTTGTCAGAAACGATCAGTGTTTTCCTGCAGAGCAGTTCACGGTTTGAAAAGAGGAACAGAGACGCGGTGACGCGATGACGTGCGGTTGCCGTTTCGGGTTTTCCAAATCCCAGAAGCTCCTGGTGCGGCGTGAGGAAGCTGCTCTTCTGTTTCAAGCAAAAAAAAAAAAAAAAAAACCTGCAGTTCTGACTTCCCTTTCTGCCTCACCTCAGAAGGGAAAGGTCAAAGGTCATGAACAAGTAAAATAAAGACACAGGCTTTCCACACCTCCCCCTGACCCCGTAAGATAAAACTACAAATACAATCAGGGGGATAGAGTCTTGGTATATCTAAGCTCGGATTCTAGATTAAGACAGTAATGACTGGCACCCTCTAGCCAACAAGAGGCTACAATAGCTTAGTATTGATTTTTTTTTTTATGATATCATTTTGAGCACCTGTTTAATGTGAAATAAAAGAAAGAAACAAAACTTGTTTAAGCTACTGTGGACTAGGAAGCGCAGGCTCTTGTGATCTTGAACTTGAAGCATAGCCACTCACCTCACTGACCTACGATATGGATTTTTCAGACAGTCAGAAATTATGCCCCTACATCTATTGAGCAGATCGCTCATGAGAACAAGCTCTGTCTTGTGCTCTGAATTGCGAATGCTGTCGAGAGGTATTCCTCAGTAATACCATCTGAAGGAGCAACTCCCAAATCATATAAAGTTTACTTGAGAAGTATTCACGTAGGCAGGTAATATGTTTGCATGGGATGCAGATTTATGCTAGTTCCTGTCTCGCTCCAAAAGAACTCTTGTCCTGATGTTGTCATGATAATATCCTCTTACTATGCAGCAGGATTCCGGAAGCTAGCCAATCCAGCCCAAAACATGCTGAAGCCAAGAAGTGAAATTGGAGCCATTTTTAAAAAATATATACATATACATGTCAAATTTTTATCAGCTAATAGTAATTACAAAAATTATGATCAGTGCCTTACTTACAGTCCCTACTACCAGACTGTATGCGCTGTAGAAAGAGTGGGCGTTTGAAATACATGAGGGATGAATAACACAAAGTGAAATAAATTGTTTTAAATTTGAGATAATATCAACCCGGCTGACTTTTGGATGGGCAAGTTTTTTCTCCATCCAGAACCTCCCGTTTCATAACCCTGAAAACATGACCCAGTTGGCCCATTACGACTTTATGTAATTTTTATCGTTGGCCGATTGCTTGATTTGCTCATGGGCAAACCACCAGCCAGTGACACTGCAGAAATCATCCAAGCCGGACCTTGGAGCGGGTTTGCATCTTTATAAACAACGTGTGGCCGATTGGTCGGCGTGTTTTAACGTCTCACCCTCTGGCTCGTGACTGACGGTGACACGTTCTGTCGTGTTTAGACGCGTCCCACCGCGCGCCAGCGCTGTTGGACGACAGGCTAATTTGACCGTGCCGGAGGTTAGCCGCAGATGGTTTCGAACGCCGCGAGCATCTGCTGAGGGGAAATCGATTGGAACCTTCAGACCTCCGACGCCGGCTGTCGATTGTTGGGACACGCTGGCGCGGGGGAACCTTTTGTGAGTCGCCGAAAATCCTGCAGAGCTGACCGCGCGCCAGAGTCGGCTTCTCGACGTCAACGGCCACCCGGCGTTTGCACGGGCGTGGGACCGTCGGACCGGCCAGGCCATGTAAAACCGAGGACACGCCCATCTTTGCTCTTCCTTTGACATTGAACGAGGAAATGAAGAGGTCAGGCACGTCGGCTGTTCCTTCGCCCTCCTGCGGTTCTCTGGTGCTCGATTTGATGCCCCATCAGCAGTGTGTGTACATCACCTTGTCTGCTCTTACAGGGAGGGGGGCGGCACAAATTTAGCTTCGTTCCATGTGAGCTGTAAGCACAGACAGGAAGGAATCAAAGTCCCCACCCCCCCCTTTCTCTTAGATACACACTGTCACCATCTCTCTCACTCTCTCTGTCTCTCTTAGACACACACCCTTGCTCTCTCTCTTAGACATACACTTTCTCTCTCTCTCTCTCTCTCTCTCTCTCTCTCTCTCTCTCTCCCCCCCGTCATTCCTTTTGCGCCTCTGATGGACAGGGATAGATGGACAGATGGTGATGAGGTCATCAGTGTGTGCCACTGAGCAGCAGTGCTACTTTCCTTACCCTGTCACCGTCCTGCAGATGCCACTGTTCAATCCGAGGCTTCTTCTGTTCACTTACTCTCACACACACATACAGGAACATACACACACGCACACACACGCACACACACACACACAAACACGCACACATTCACCATCAACCAACCAACAAGGGCACACACTTTTTTTTGGCTTAGCAAGTACTTCGAAGAAATTGCCCTGCCCGTTCCCCAGAGGTAGAAAGTCCTGCCATGTGTTTCTTCCACTCGTGAACTCACCCATGCCAGCTGATTTCACTAATTAATTCAACCTCTTGGCTAATCTGAATAAAATCATCTTGCTTATTTGCAAATCCGGGCGATTTGAACAAAAATACCGGGGGAGGACTTTTACTTTTCTGAACCTGGATTCTCAACACATTTTTGAAAATGTGTAAAATGTTAAATATTACCATCCGTTCTAAGAGTGCACGCATCCAAAATGCACCATTGAAACACGGTGAAGTGTACCTTGATGATAGACTGGGGCTTTTGAGTCGAGTCTAGCAGCTTCTCTGCGTGCTCTAAAGCTGCCACTCAGCTGCATGGCAGTGTGTGATCCAATTTGTCTCGAAGAATAAAGACGTGCGATGCCACTTCTTCCGAGCACAAAAAAACCTGGGCGATTACCATTCAGAACCCAAACAAGAGGCATCGAACAACCGACAATATCCGTCCACGGTAATCACGCGGCGTGTTATTTTCATCTTCCTGGACACCAGCTCTTGTTTTCATAATCACAGAGTTCTCAGAGAATGATTTTTTTTTTTTTCACTTGCTTGTCATACTCATATTCGTTTTGCGTCAGTAGTAAGGATTCGGAATCTTTCACAGGAAATGGAAGAAAAAAAAAACAAGTTTATCTGACTCATTCATTCAGTTTCAGACTGACCAGAAAGAATGTTTAGGAAGTTTGTTAGTAAGGGCTGAGGAAAGGTGCTATATAAACACGAGAAGCCCAGAGATAACCTGATGTGTGTGATTTGGTTGTGGGCAGCATGCCTGCATCTCAGAGCCCATGCCTGGCTCCAGCACTCCCTCTGGCCTTGACTCTCGGGGACTTGTCTGGGGACTTGTATCTAGGTTACGAGAAACTCTGAGTTCTTGGGGCTTGTTACCTAATTCAGTAAACAGACGTCTTGGGACTTAGATTCTACTCCAGAAACTGAGAGGTCTTGGGGCTTGTTACCTAATTCAGTACTCGGAGGTCTTGGGACTCTGTTATGTCTTTCCAGATGCCGTTTACTGCCCGTTGTATTTATGACTCCACCAGCGTGCAGGCAATGGAATTCTGCAAGTCCAGTTCTTCTTCTTATTTTTTTTTTCTTTTTCTTTTTCTTCTATTTCTTCACCAACATCTCACCGTAAAAAATAAATAAATAACTTTATAATATCTTATTGATATCTTATCAATTTTTATGCCTCCAGATCTGCTTATTATTAATTCTCATGATTGGTTAATAACTGTCAACCAATCAAAACATTTGTTCATTGTTCATAGTAGCTAATAGCAGGACACACAGTTCTTTATTCATTTTTTTAACTGCTTGATGTAAGGACGTGCATATTTTATGATATGTCTGGCATTATAAAAGTTTGCTCTGGTCATGGCTGCTGAATGCTCAACCAGCCTTCCTAGCAGTGATGGATATTCAAGATATAGCCCAGCTGACATCATATGAAACCTCTGTGACTCAATGTCCATATTCTGAAACAGGCTGCCCAATGTTTCATTTAGGCTGTTTGGTGCATGAAGAACAAACAGCTGTTAACTGCAAAACAACAAGAGCGAAAGAAGTGTGATTCTGTGTGAATTCTGGCTAAGTTCAGAGTTTGAACTCATGTTGCTTGGTTACCAAATATTTTGCAGAAGCGTAAACCTTGTCTAAAACTTCCATTGCGATTTAAAATTAAGATGAAAAATCACAGGACCAAGTTACTTGACATATTTGAATGTAGAAAAGGGTGGTTTGATTTGCTTTGGGATATTAGCTTATTTAGTTTCTGTGAAACAAATTGGTGAAAGTTTAGTTGTAACTTGGCTGAATTTTGACATCAAAATTCATGAAAACCGGGTGCTTTTTTTCTTTTAATCAAAGTGCAGTGCCATGCAGTATTTAATCATGTACATAAAAAAACAGATTTAACAACAGCTTGATCACCAATTATTTTGCTTCATAACCATTTATTATTTAAATTCTTGAACGCATGCATGCTCGATAGCTACCAATGCACTAGCGCCGTTTAAGACTTTAAAATGCTTGTGTGTACGTCATTGTCAACCAGTACAGCTAGGTGCCCCAGTTGACTCATAAAATTATAGCACATTAAAATAAACAGCGCTACATGTGTCAGAGCAGGTCTCCTGGGCTTGGCCAGTAATGAAAGGTTTTATTACATTAGCCTCTTAAAACGAATATAATATTAGTTGTAAGCAACCTAATTTATTCATGGTAATGAATCAAAGGTCAAACTACTCTCCCTTAGGCTACCAAGATCCATTGACTAAACTGCAGCTACATGTAATGAAGCAAAACAAGTCTGTGTGGCCCGATTTAATTCAAAACAAATTTGCCACTTCTTATATATTCTTATATATTATATATTCCAAAGTCACTACCCTTTCTTGCTTGGCAGCTATCTGTCACTTCAAAATGAAACGGCTTTTGGGATCACTGTGAAAACGACTACACTGCTTTTCTCAGAAGTTCTATATGGCTAGCTACCCGTCACTTCTTTTCACATGTTTATGTTCCGCAGGTTGATTATAGACATTTATAGACTGCGGTGTTACGGTGTGCTAACTCCTATCCTCAGAACTAGAGTGTAGAGTGTTATCAACCAATAATAGCGGCGCCACTTGAAAATGAATTCCCGCAATCAAAACTGTTGATAATTGCAAGCGAGGCTGTTAGCTTCGTAAACATTGCAGGTGGTGCTAGAAACTCCCCGAATGGTGGGGTCGGCCTGTAGTGAGTTTAGGTGGGCACCCCCCTCACCCACACCCACACCCCCACTCATGGAAATGAGCCTGCATCAACTGGCAGGTGATGGAACGTTGTGTCGAAATTCAGTTTTGGGATGTCTTTGGAGAAACTTCAGGCCCGTGGAAAGTCCAAGACAGTTCGTCCTGGAGATCAGCAGCCCCAGAGCGAAGAACTCCTGGATTTGAGCGAATGAAAGGTGCGTTTTTTAAAAGGTGTGCTAGCATTCAGTCGTGTCTGAAAACACGGCAGTGAGTGAGTCAGCGCACTCCGCTGGGCTCTCAGTGCTAGCCCCGGGCTGGAGTGGCTTTTGTTTTTTTCCGCGTAGGCGTGACCGCTACGTTAATTCATTTAGTTTGACTAATTGGGCCCTCGGATGGAGAAGCAATCCAGAATCTTTAGTGTTGACCCATGCACTCGTTAAAATAAATAAATAAATAAATAAATCTATAATTATTAATCCTGCATACAGTGTTGCCCCCTCCCCACCGCCCCAAATCCTCCCCCCCCTCCACCCCCCACTTTGACACAATGGAGGCTGTTTCGCTAGTCATGTTGTCCTAGTTATGATGGATTATTTAAATTTGCATTATTATAATAAAAACAAGGGTTCTTTATTCCTTGCGTGGCTGAAATTCACGGAGTTATGATGTATGGTGCTGTTAGTGCTGCAGTGTACAGGGTCACTGAACGAGCGAACAGAGAGCCTTCTGAGTGGACAACAGGGATTTAATTACAGCAAGCACAGCCTGGCGCCCATGCTCCTACTCTCTCTGTCGTTCTCTCTCTCTCTCTCTCTCTCTCTCTCTCTCTCTCTCTCTCTCTCTCTCTCTCTCTCTCTCTCTCTCTCTTTTTCTCTCTCTAACTCTCTCTCCCTCTCCCTCTTTTCTCTCTGTTCCTCTCTCTCTTACCTCTCACGGTCCCTCTTCTCTCTCAGTCGCTCAGTTTTTCTCTCTCTCCCTGTGCCTCTTTCTCTCTCTTCTTCTTCTCTCTTCTTTGGTTTCTTTTTTTCTTTCAGTGAAGGTTTTGGTTTTCTTGTTGGTGCCGGGGGTTTTGTGCAGGTCACGGGGTTGTGGTTCTTGAAAAAATGGCTTTTGAGGTCTTGTGAAGGTTGGTGGAATGGTGAATAAAGCAGACCTTAAAAGTCAAAGTCTTCTCTCTTGCTCTCCTCTCTCAGTCTCTCTCTCTCCCCTCCCCCACTCTCATGGTCTCTCACTCATCTCTCTCAGTCACTTTCTCTCGCTCGCTCTCTCTCTCTTTCTCTCTCTCACCATCTGGCAATCCATAGAAAAAAAGTTCAGATTTTTCACTGGCCAAAAACAGAAAAAACTGAAATGGGTACATGCCAGTCCCTGTAGAGAAGCATGCAGGAATCAGAGGTTAGCAATTCCTGGAGAAAAAAGAAAACATATTTGAGACACCTTGAAACATTAATACAGATGATGGATGCGACTTTTTAAATTATTAAATTGTTAAAGGTTGTTTATTAAATTATTTATTTATATTTGAAGGTGAATAGGTGGATGCTTTTATTTTTATTTGCACTTATTTTCTGTGAATTCAATATTTGGGTCTGTAGCTCTCTCTCCCTCTTTCTCACTGTCTATCTCACGTGCTACAGGTGGAGCATTAAGAACTGTCAAGCTGCAATATGAGCTTTCATACTTTTCAAAAAAGTGCAGGATCTTTTGTTTGGTAAGACCTACATTCATCAGATGTTAAAAGTATAGTATGCTCTATGCTAGTGTGCTATATAGTATGCTATTATATAGTGTCACACATAGGGCCATCAGTACGTCTCTGTCACGTGGCCCATCAGGATTTAAACTTGTATTTAAATTTTTGCCCTCCAGGGGGCTCCACAGACACTTGAACGGCACAGTCAAGTGGCTGATTGAACAGTTGAGTAGCTAATTGTAGCATTTTTAAAGGCAATCAGTTGAATATGGGGAATGGGAAGGGAATGAAGGGGACTGTGGATGTAACACCAAGCACACACGCTCACGGAAAGCTTGTGTTTGAGCGATTGAGTAAGGCAGAATTCAGCTTTCCTACCTCATGCAGGCAGATTTCATATATTTTTCACAATCTGCAATTTATTCATTAATCATGCGCAAAGAAGATAACAATAGTCAAATAATTAAAACCAAAACAAACATCAATTTAGTCAGATCAACAGTGAGAGGAGGCAGCCATCTGTTAGTAGGGGAGAAGACAGCTATGAGTAGCCGTTGGATGCCGTTCAAGATTTAACAGATGTGTCCTTAAGTGCAAATACTCCAGTGGGAAAAGTGGATAATCTCAAATTATGTGCATTTATAAACAAGCAGATAATGAATAGTGAAGGAATTCCATCAGCTACGCAGCTTAGACAGAAATGTGTGCTACAGACCACTGCTCTGCATGAATTCATAATGAAGGCATTGATCAGAACAACTGGCTGCATATCAGTGGTCACGGATGAATCAACAAATGGGACAGGCAATTATGTTTTACATAGTGACATTACTGGGTAGCTACTAATTATTTCCAAAAGAAAATGACTCTGGGAGTCACTGAGAAAGAAATATTTAAAAAATCATACACAAAAAAATATGAGTCATCCTGTTAAGGTTCTGTTCCAGTGTATGGATGAGCCCCATGGTCTGGTATCTGTTAAGGCTCTGTTCCAGTGTGTGGATGGGGTCCATGGTCTGGTATATGTTAAATGCACTGTTCTAGTGCATGGATGGGTCCCACAGTATGATATCTGTTAAGGCTATGTTCCAGTGTGTGGATGGGCTCCATGGTCTGGTATCTGTTAAAGGCACTGTTCTAGTGCATGATTGGACCTCGTGGTCTGGTATCTGTTAAGGCTCTGTTCCAGTGTGTGGATGGGGTCCATGGTCTGGTATATGTTAAATGCACTGTTCTAGTGCATGGATGGGTCCCACAGTATGATATCTGTTAAGGCTATGTTCCAGTGTGTGAATGAGCTCCATAGTCTGGTATCTTTTAAGGTACTGTTCTAGTGCATGGATGGGCTCCATGGCCCGGTATTTATTGTTGCATCGGCATTAGAATGTTCAGTTAGGAATATTCTAATGGTGTATTTGTGATCTAACACCTTTAAAAGGTGAAGCTACAAAGCTCTTGATGCCCCTGCACCAGCCACTGCCAATCTGGCACATTGTTGCAAACCATCATAAGTACCTAAAATAGCCTTAATCATGCAAAAAGACTGACAAGGTCAACTGAAAACAGAAATGCTAAAATTGAAAAAAAAAAACAATCACTTCAATTAGAACTGGAAAAGATTTTCCCTCATAACACCCTTGGATGAGGTCCTACTCATGTCTCTATAAATGCCTCCGTCTTTGGGAAGGTTAATTACACTCTGCTCAGCTCTTACCGTGACCTTGTTATAGTGATGCAACTGATTATTCAAGGAAGAAAAATAAACAGTAATAAACAGAAGGGGAAAAAAACAGTATTACTGCTTTTAAAGGTATAATGAAATAATTAGCACACTGTTTTATAATGTCTTACATGTCCCTGTCACATAAACATACTGGCAAATTATCAAGACATAATAATTAGAATTGATTCATGTGAAAATTTACGTATATTTATCAAGAGCCAAAAACAGACACCAACAGTCAATGAAATAATTGGGAACATGCATGCTTGGTCTGAATGGTAAACTGTAGAACTGGCGCCATGTACTGCATAAAGATGAACTCAGCGGCACAAGTTCCCGGGAGATTTTAGCTTAGCTGCAATGGTGGGACCGAAGGAAAGTGTCATTCTCTCTAAAAATAGGGGGGGGGGAAAAAACACACTGTCAATCTGTATAACACGTTAAAAAGAAATATGCATAAATGCGCACAAACGCCTACCACCTGCAGAGATTTATATTAGAGCCTGTCTGTCTTCCCAAAGTGTTGCACTGTGGGGAAAGTGGAGTGGAGTGGAGTGGGGGGTGGGGGGGGGGGGAGTGGGGAGTGGTGGGTTGCTTTAGGAAAAGCTGAGAGTATCTCTATTATATAACAGTACAATTCTATAGTCAGGGCAACGTAAAGACTTAGAATTCAGCACCAGGCAAAACTCTCCATGTGACACCCTTCACGCTCCCCAGCTGAATCGTTAATAGCTGATCACTTGGTAGCAGTTACACCTTCTGTTCCTTTCTCACACAGTTTATTTGCAAGGTCCACTTCGACCAGTGTAACTTAATTATAGATTTTTTATTTGGGCCTAATTGTTCACTTAATCAGCTGGATAATTACTGAAAAGATTCCAGGTGAGGGGCTTGGCTCAAGGCTGTGATGTCAATGCTCCACACAGGGAAGTTTGCCTGCAAGATTTAGAAGTGGCAAACTGTAGGCTCCCAGCTGATGCCCCTTTCTGTGACATGAGTTGCCCATCCTGGGGCAATTGCACATAATCCATGTCTCCTCAAAGCTGGAATGCCAAGTAGGGAGGCAATGGGTGCTATACGTACCCCCCCCCCCCCCCCCAAATGTCTCATTCATCCTCCCCCAAAAGCATTATTTACAGTCCCCAGGTATTAATAGATTTAGGCATGATACAGACTTCTTGTTGCAAAAATGGTAGAACCTCCTTTTTTAATTAACCTTGTGTTCTGTGACCTTTATCATCTGTAATTAGTTTCATGTTGTCCATCTGCAACCATGTTATACGTACTGCTGCCTGTTTTGGCCAAAACACTTCAGAAAAAGAGATTATTAATCACAGTGAGGTTTTCCTGATTAAATAAAGGTTAATAAATGAATAAATATCCAAAGTGTTGGGAACAGAAGTTGCTCGGGATGCTGAAATGCTTGTGACATTGAACGCGAAGACACATTTCAAGAATTTGATTGAATCCTTATTGATTGGAATACACTTATATTTTATGGTAAGATTTTTTTGAATAGGCTTAACCTCATTTTGTGAACATAATCCATGATGTAAACTGACACATCAGTAACTGTCATCTTATTAGGACATTCATTTTTTTTCTGTGTTGCCTTCCTCAAGGAGACTTTTCATTTTCACTGTCCTCTGGTCTGTTACTTGAACTGTTTGATTTTGTTTTCTCTGGTCTTTATTTAGAACACTTCCATCCCATACATCCATCCATCCATTTTCTAAACAGCTTCCTCCTGGCCAGGATTGCTACAACATTCATACAAATCCAGTTTATTTCCTTTTAACATTGCAAAAATAACATTTATCATCTGTCTCTCGCAGTAAGTAGGGCATTTCCTCTCGAAGAAAGTGAAATTTAATGCATTGACACAAAGTCTTTGAGAAGGGTCGATTACATCACCGGACCCGGCCTGAAATTCTAAACCCAGCTGTCAGTCGTAGTTCCGCAGTCCCAGAATGCAATCCAATGGCCAATGGCCAGTGCATTTTACCATAGACGGTCACAGTTCAAACCAAAAATTGATATCAAGGTTTTGGTGGAATGGCGGAGCATGTAACATAAAGGGAGAAATTTGACAATTGAAATTTTAAAAAATCACTTAGACAAGTCAAATATATTGGTGCCACAGTAGTGTGGCTCTACTGTTCTGTCAAGCCTGTACTTTCCAAGCACTTGTAACTGTTGGCACTGTACTGTGGCTTCAGTAAAACCTTCAGTCTGCAGGACCTTAGATGAGCAGGGCTTTTTCCTGGGTAGATTGCCTGTCCAGCTGGGCTCTTCTTCAGCCAGATAGTAGGCCTTTGTGGTTCAGTGCTCTGATGGCGAGGCTACGGATGGGAGGGGGGGGGTCAGAATGCACCCTGGGAAGCTTGTACCTATCTCTCCCAAACCTTGCTCTCTTATGTCCTGCAACTGCAAAAAAAAAAAAAAAAAAAAAAGCTTTAAAAATTCACCTTGTCGCGAGATGAAGAGATTTCCCTTTTAATCACCCTGACGGTCCTCCAGAAACAGAAAATCCGCCAATGGAGCGATACCCATTAAAATCTGACCTGGGCCAGCAGCTGCCTGGATTTACTACCTGCTTTAGTACCTGGCTCGCTTCAGAACGCGTATTTCCACAGGTGGATTCATTCAGCTGACAGCACACCGTTCTGTGCCCAGACCAAAGCACCCCCCCCCCCTCCCCATGCCCCCCCCCTCCCCACCCCACCCCACACTTAAACCTTTTAAAACCCAAATCCCTGCCACTTCTCCGGTCACACTGAATGCAAAAGACTTTAATGAGACCTGATATATTAATCGCTGACTAATGAAATGCCCTTTTCAGGCTGGCTCTGTTGCAAATGTAGATCTACTGTGCTTTGAAGGCCCTCTCTAAGTGCTCAGAATCTATAATCCACAAATACCACGTTACAACAGAAAAGATACTCGGCACCAAAAAAAGAAAAAATAAAGAGTGCATTTTGTGCAATAGGAAATTTCGAGAAGAATAATAAGAGCAGAAAATCTCATTGCTTTTTATGTTTTCTTGGCACACGTCCCTTGTCCGCGTCAACGTGTATAATTCCCAGAACTTGAATTTACACAGCTGAATATTTATTGAGGCAATTCAAGCTAAGTACCTCACTCGCTGGTCCTTCAGTAATGCCCCATTTAGGATTTTAAGCAGCAACTCTTCCGGCAACAGCTTGGTTCATTGTTGCCCGAACTGCAGCACCCTGTCTCTATTTAAACACACCACCACGCTCCCTCCACCCCACACACTCACAAGTAAGCAGTGAGTATCGACTGGGCGCTTCGAGCTGAGAAAGAACTGACTGACGCTTAGGGCCTTATTAAGGTGCAAGATCACAAATAAGTGATTGGAATGTTCTTAACTGAAAATTCTAATGCTGATGTAACAATCACTGCTGGTAACTGGAAGCAACTGAGTTCTAGTTTAGAATTCTAGAACACTGGCTTAGAATTTAGAAAAAAAGCATTGAAACACAGGTGGGCCAGGCTGACACATTCACCCCCCTCCCTCCGCCCCCCCTCCTCACACTGCCCTGCACCCCCCCCCTCCCCTCCTCCCCAGGCTCCGCCATAGGTTGCGACAGCTGTGCATGTACAGTACGTTGTCCGGTTCTCACAAATTTTAATCTGGCAACCACAGATGCTCTCTCTGATACGGGGCACCTGCCGATCACCTGGTGGGCAAAGAGTGCCGTGTCCTGGCTTTACCTGGCCTGCTCAGGCCTAGAGCAGGGAGAGCCTTAGCAACCGGAGGGCTGCAATAATATAAAACACGATTTATGTGACTGCGGTTTCTGTTCTGTAACTCCGGGCAGAAGCCTCATTGTGGCATGGGGGGGTCAGATCCAGTGAAGGGGGGGGGGGGGGGGGCGGCTCTCCTGCGTTTTCCCAGCAGGCAAAGCGCACTGCACGGATATTCCTTTTAAAAAAAGCCTACAGGAAGGAGAGGAGGTCCCAGGGATGGCGAACGCGCGGTCCTGACGCGCAGCGCGTGCGTAAGCGTTTGGAGAAACTCCTCCGGGGCGGGGTCACGCCACCCCCTCGGCTTTACATCCGCAGCTTTTCGGGCTGACCCTGTGCGCAGCAGGATGGGTCAGGCTGCAGCCGGTGGTGGGGGGGGGGGGGGGGTGGTCCACTGGCTTTTCTTTTGTTTTGTATGAATTTTTAACGCCGTTTATTACTTATTTACCGCTCCTGCTCGCGTGGCGGCGGTACGAGCGGCCTACAGCTGTCAGAACGCCGCGGCCGGGCCGTGAACCCCGCCTCCTCCACCCGCGTCTGGAGCTCGGTAAACCCAGACTCCCCTCTCTCTGATCTGCGCTCGCCTACGCTCCGAAGGTGCTCCTATTATACGCTCCTGTTTTATCTCCGCCCTGCGATAGATTGGCGGGCCTGTCCCAGGGTGTATTCCTGCTGACTCTCGCCCAAATGCACGCTGGGATAGGCTCCAGCACCACCCCCCGACCCTGCTCAGGATAAGCGGGTATGGAAAATGGATGGATGGATAGATGGATGGATGTTTCATTTCATTCCTTTCTAAGTTAAATAGCTTTTTTTTTTTTTTTACATAGCAAAAAGTTTTTTCCGAGTCTACCTCACGTACAGCATGCATGGCGAGTGTGATCAGTGCAGCGTTGCGTCAAACAATTAATGCATGATTTTAATTGTAATAATTAATCTGAATTAATGCTGATCTTTGTCAGACTTTGCGTGCTCTCTGCTGTAAGCTCCATCGAGATAATTTAGCATCTGCTGAATTAATAAGCATAAATGTTTTGGATATTTGAGCGTAACAGTTGTTTAAAACCATTTGAGTGGAAGTGGAACTGCCTCTGTCTTCACCTTCATCTTTCAGCATCTCCCCAATTCTGAGAGTTCATTAGGGTCACGCGATGGGAACGATGGGAACACTGCACCTCAGGAGGTTCGGTCTTTCAGATTAACAGCTTAGAGTGAATCACCCAGCATTAAAAATCGCACAATATTTGCAAGGGGTGGCAGTTATTCCCCTGGGGTTCTGGACTTGTACTCAATCTGGTCCTCTTGGTCTGGTCCTCTAATCATCACACTTACAGTTATTTCTCAGCACGATCACTTGGCATTGCCTTGCATATGGACGTCACTGTAAAAGGAGAGCTTAGTTTACAGTTAGCGTCTCTGGTTAAATTTGAGATTAAATAACAAGACAATGCAAGCCTAGTTCAGCCAGACCCTGGATACAGCCTGTGGGGAACATTGTCTGTCAGAAACTGGAACCTTTTAACTCCTGACCTTTTGTCAATAAATGGTCTCGCACCCTCTTTTCACTTATATTTCACAATTTCCTTCCTCTATTTAAAGTCAAAATTATATCACTTTTTATTCATCTTTTTTATTCAATAACCAAAAAAAAAAGTATGAATCCAAGGTACGGTGACTGCCATACCTTGCCGTACCTAAACAATGTCTCTGACTATGAATAGCCAACTATGCTGGCTTCAGTACTGTATGTTCACTATGCTAAAGCCAAGGACAGACTATCAGCGATGAGTCAATGAATCTCAGAGACTGCAGGATCAAATCCCAGGTGTGGCATTGCCATCATGTCCTTGGTCGAGGTCCTTGACCCGAGCTGCTTCACCACATATCCAGGTGTATAAATAGCATGAGAAAGTAGTCCCAAAGCGATTGCATGAGTAGACAACATGAAAAGGTAGCAGTCCCCCAGTTCAATTCAGCACTTCTGGAAGCAGGTTGTCTGCCAAGCAGTCCCATTACACACCATAATTATGATATCTGTTTTGCTGAAAATGCCACACCGTGTAATCTCAGCTGTGATAACACTTAAGGTTTCTTTTTTTTTTGCAAATGGCCTCTTAACCAGGGCAGGGTGGGAAGGTATTTTAAGGAAGACCCGGGGAGGTGTGCAGACGGGCCAGGAGCACGAGCTGCCTGAGCCGTCTTCATTCTGCTTGCTGGGCAAACGCTTTTATCCGGAGCAACTGAGACGGTAATTGTTCATTTTCACTTCTGGTACATTCATTACGGTACCGCAGGCCTAAGTAACCCTAACAATAGCTGGGACCCACTCAGCATTTTGGCTTGCGTTGAGCCCCCCACCCCCCCGTTTATGAGACACTTATTCATCCACTCCTCCACCCTGCTGAAGGGTAGCGTTCCTATCACTTTTATAAATCCTATCATACATATCAGAGTCCTGCCAATAGGTGCTTTGGCTTTGGCCCTTTCAGTGAAAGAGAGGGTAGAGGGTGGGGGGGGGCAGAGAGAGAGATATATACATAGATAGATGAGAGGAAGAGACAGGGAGAGAAAGAGAGTGAGTGAGAGTAAGAGAGAAAACGAGAGAGCAGGACAGTGAGAGGGATAGATAGATGAATAGAGAGACAGAGAAAAAGAAAGCAAGAGATTGAGAGAATGAGAGAGGTAGAGAGTAAGATCGACAGAGAGGGAGTAAGAGAGGAACAGAAAGACTGGGGAGAGTGAGAGAGAGGAAGGAAGGGAGGTAGAGAGAGAGAGGGTGAGTGAGAGAGAGAAAGGGAGGGAGGTAGAGAGGGAGAGATACAGAGAGTGTGTGAGTAAGAGAGAAAGAGTGGGAGGGAGAGAGATACAGAGAGAGTGAGAGAGTGAGAGGGGGGAGAGAGAGAGAGAGAGTACAGAAATAAATATTCTCAGTATAATTTTTCTGTTCACTCCCAGCATCCCTTTAGTCATGTGTTTGTGGGTAGAAGGAGTCTGTCCCGTTCGCAGCCACGAAGCCTCCCAGCAACCTGAGGAGGGGGGGTAGTGGTGGGGGTTCACATTATTCTGGCAGTTAACTAAGTGCTCGCTCACAGGGGTTCACTCTGCTGAAATTATCTAAATTATCAACAACCGCCTGCCTGCCCCCCAACCCCCCCGTCAACCCCCCCAAAAACCCCACTCGGTACCCATTGGGGCAGAGTGGCCCTGTGACATAGATTTAGCTGAACAAGACATAAGGTGGATGATCACGTCAGAATTAAAACTCTTACATAACTACTGCTTGCACCCTTTGCGTACTGTACGTGGTGCAGATTTTATTCTTTTATTTTATTGTCCTCAGGAGACTTTGCTCTAAATCTCTGCGGTTCAACGGGAATACTTTTTTTTTTTTTTTTTTTGAACGCTTTGTACGAACTCTGAAGTTTGAAAGAGGGCAGTGACACGCTCGCTCACACAAACGCCCACGCTCTCTAATGAGGGCGGCTTTTTCTACTCCAGGGTTTCACAGAGCTCATAATAAAATAAAATAAAATAAAATAAACGCTAGGCTCCAATCACAAGACGTCAGGCCCGGGTTGATTGTTGATTCGCCGTGTGCCGGCACCCTGTTGCCGTGCGCAATCTTCAATTTGCATTTATTGGGGAACAATGAACGGCGGTGAGCAAAACGCACACGGTCAATTACCGTGATTTTGAAACGCGCTGAACGGAACGGGACAGAATAACGATGTTTTTGTCAACATTTGTTGGAAAAAAACAGCATAGCTAAGAGGCGCGTCGTTTTAAACTCATTTGCGCAACATCACTCAGCCCCCATTAATGGCAAAAATAAATAAATAAAATAAAATACAAAGAAAGGTATCCGCCAGTGATCAAATAAAATACGGCTGCAGGAGTCTAAACGTGGAAGTTTTTGTTGTATCTGTATTCATCGCGTGCATTGCACTGGGGTAAAATGACCTCAATGAAACATCTCTCAGGATCGCTGTCATTCTGCGGCGCCCTGCCTCAAGCTTCCTTTTTGAACTGTTTGATGGGGCGCGGCTTGTCGTTGCCAATCACAATGACTTCACTGCCAAACTGCCATGATATGAACATTAAAAAAAACAAACATTTAAAATGTTTTTTAAAATGTTATTTTGACAGTTGTTTTCGAAGAGTATCTAGTACTCTAGCCAAACCTGGTCTTGAACACCCACAAGGCAGGGGTGTCCAATCTTATCTGAAAAGGGCTGATGTGGGTGCAGGTTTTTGTTTTAGCCCAAAGCTACGGCACCTGATGCTACTTGTCAATGTCTTGATTGAAGACCACGCTTAGTTAATCAGTTGCATCAGGTGTTGTAGTGCTGGGCTAAAACAAAAAACTGCACCCACTTTTCAGATAAGACTGGACACCCCTGCCCTGAGGGCATCATCATCATCTTTTTTTACAAATCCTATCAAAGCTGCAGTGCTTTCTTAGCTTAGAATGAAGTCATTCTCACCTATACCCTCAGGTTTGGCTGACAGAACTGAAATTGAAATAGCTTGAGAGAAAGAGAGAAGACGGAGAGAGAGAGAGAGAGAGAGAGAGAGAGAGAGAGAGGGGGAGAGAGAGAGAGATATGAGAGTGTTGCATTTAGAAGGAGTTCTGTATTTAGGGCTGCAGTGTAACAAGCTGGACCTGTTGCTGGTTAAAATCCTGAATGGGGCATTACTGTGGAACCATTGAGAGTGGTGTGATGCTTAACCATAGTCCTCTCTTTAAACATCCAGCTGTGCAGCTGCTGTGAATTATGCAAGCTGGTTTGGACAAGGGCATGTCCTATCGGTCAATTGCCCTATTGCATCGTCGAAATAAAAGGCCTGAAATTGCTTTTGTAATCCATTTTTCATAATCCCCCTTAATCTTTACCAAACCTGAAGAGATTAACATTCTCAAGTGTTCCGCTGTAACTCTTAAATTTGGAAATTTGTACCAGATTTGTTACCCTTCTTTTTCTTCTCTAACATTCTTACAGTCTGGTACGTAAAAGTCGAAGCAGAACTGTAACTTCTTCCGAGTAGCTTCTGTTAATTAGTCTCGGCATGTATTGCTTAGCAACAATGTCTACACAAAAAAAAGAGAAAATTTGCTGCTCATCTGGTCGCTGCATTGATGTATTTCAGGGCTGTCCAACCCTGTTCCTGAGAAACCTACTCTCCTGTAACAAAGCACACCTCACTCAACAACTAGAGATCTACCATGCTGTAGGTTTTCATTCCAATCCTAAGAAAGCACACCTCACTCAACAGCTAGAGATCTCATTGAGCTGCTAATTTGTAGAGTCAGGTGTGCCAAATCAGGGTTGAAATGAAAATGCACAGGACAGTAGATCTCCAGGAACAGGGCTGGGCAGCCCTGATATCTTTTTTGACCACCGTTTTGAGGGGGGGGGGGGGGGGGTAATGTGGTAATACCAATGCTTCCCAAACTTACAATTTTGATTGAATATTATAATTGGTTCATTATCTGTGAAAAATGATCATAACTTGAAATGCCACTGTAGGAAACTTGTTATTTTTTTACATCTCAGCAGCATTTTATAATCATGTATTTTATTTTTTAATTATATGAATGCAGAAATATCCCTCTGATTGCGAGATAACTTCACCTCATGACCTCACATGACCTCACATTCACCCCATCATACCTGTTCAAATGAGATCAGGTAACTCCACTAATGTTTGAAAACGTTAGTCCTGTTCGTAATGCATTGAGATACCCTTGCTGATTCATGGTTGTCTAAACAAAGAATCTGTCTTTTAAAATAAGATCTGGAGCTTAATAATTACTGTAGCCAAGATACATTTTTGTCCTCAAGGCTGAGCATAACCATAGTAATAAATCACGCTGCAATCTCACACTGCAAAACGGTGAGAATATCACTGAATCTGCAGTAGCCCAAAAGATACAATACAATAAGCACACAGTCCAGCAGACAGTTGTTTGGGAGGTTCGCTAATAACCACCCCCCCCCCCACCCCCACCATCCCACCCCCCAACTGGAGAGTATTGCTTTGGCCGTCCTTCAGCAACCATCCACACAGATGCCTCCCACTCCCTCACGAAGCAGAGATTCCTTGCACATTTGCTTCACGCGACATTCTCATTCCACATATCTGCAGCATGTCCTAAGGGCGTTGTTGTCCCTGTGTACCAGGCAAGAGTATGTGCTGCAGGTTCTAAAGGTGTTCCAGTCCCTGTATACCAGGCAAGAGTATGTGCTGCAGGTTCCAAAGGTGTTCCAGTCCCTGTGTACCAGGCAAGAGTACGTGCTGCAGGTTCTAAAGGTGTTCCAGTCCCTGTATACCAGGCAAGAGGATGTGCAGCGTGTTCCAAGGGTATGATAATTTGATAATCATGTTCTCAATTTATTACATAATTGTCAAAAAAAGAATCAACTCCCAACTCATACACGACTCCTAATAATTTCATGTAGCCCAGACACCCACATTTTTACAGTTTCAACAGCACTCCATATCTGTGCACTATCCAATCAACATGATTGTGTTTGAGATGTTAAAATATTGTTACATTATGTTTAATATTGCTCTGTCATACAATGTTTTCTTCATAAAATAAAACCCTCCCAGACTTCTTCAGATATTCACAAATTTGAATCTTAAAATCCATCTCTTTTGGGGAAATTTGCTGTGTGTGAAAAGGGGTACATTATTCAGTGAGTGAGAGAGAGAAACATATAAAGTAATATACTTTTGCACAAAGTTTGTGGGAAAAGAAAAGAAAATTCATAATGATCATGTTTGGCAGTTCAGGCCATCTTGGCTCATCTTTGACAATTGGCTTCACAGTTTGTAATTTAAGAGCATATACAGTAAGCTCCATGACATTTGGGACAAACATATTTCTTCTTGATTTGGCTCTTTACCCAACAATTTTAGATTTGCTTGAAGTCTGGATTCTCAGCTTTATTTAAAGGGTCATTTTCTACATTTTGGTATCACCACAAAGGAATTACAGCAGTTTTTATACATACACCCCCCCCCTCCCCATTTCAGAGAACTGTAATATTTGGGACACATTAATGTCATGTAAATTGGGGTCGTAGTGTTTACTACTTTGTCGCATATCCTTTGTGTGCAATGACTACAAAATCTGTGACCCATAGACATCACCAGGTTCTGAGTATCTTTGCTGGTGATGCTCTGCCAGGCCTGTACCGCAGCCATCTTAATCTCTTGCTTGTTTTGGGGGCATACAGTACATACATACTTACATATATACATACATGCACCCATACACACACACACACACACACACACAGTGTTTGCCCTTGAGTTTGTTGACTTCCTTTGCACCCTCATAATAACCCTAAATGCAGTCGTTGCTTGCAGCCAATTTATATGCTGGTTTTATATTTCCTAACTTCCAGGCATCTCACCATTATAGACGGAATAAAAATACCTGTCGGTGGCTTATAAACAATGTCCTCCAGTTCTTTGATTATGCTGGGATACATATTATCCAGGCATGCAGCTTTATTGTCTTGAGCTTCTCTATTATTATTATTTTTTCTCTATCCCTTATCTCAATATCCTCTAAAACATTCTTTAAATTGGATGTAAATTTTTGTTAACCTCTTTGCAAAGTTCTGTTCTGGGCATCAAAAATAGCATTTTGGAGTATCAATAATATCCTTTTTAATATAATGCACAGTGGCCCTTCCCTATTTTTAATACGCTTACCCACATATTTAGTTTAGCATTCCTTTGTACAGTCTAAAGAGGTTCAAATGAAAAAGTGATTCAAAGTCCTTCCTTTCATGAATATTCATTTATGCTAATCCCTGCTAAACTAGAATACATTTTATGCTAATCCCCGATAAACAAGCACTGAATTGATAGCTTGTTAGCAAATGAGGAAAATAGTATTATAAGCTGCAAGACTAATAAAAGTGAGCAACGTAGAACTAAACTGCTAAATCAGTAAATGGGATTTTTTTTTTTTTTAAATGGAAATCACTTTTTACAAATCAAAAAGTGCAGTTAACCCACAGACACAAAAATAAAATAAAATAAAAATTGTGGTGCCTATAAGCTCTAGAGATGCTGGAAGAGAAAGTGGTTTATTTATTTATTTATTTATTTATTTATTTATTTATTTATTTATTTTCGTAGGAAACCATCAGAATTCACAGTAAGTAATCTAGACAGACAGCTGCGCTCAGCGTGTTTCTCTTGGGGGCCAAACGCACCTGCCTTTACCTCGCTGATGGTAAAAAAAAAAAAAAAAAATTTAAAAAAAACTTTCTTAACCATAGTGCTCTAGTGCGCTCCCTTCAATCCGCCCTTACGCTGCTGTAGTTCAGTTGCTGCTGACCTTCCCTCGTGTCAATGGGGCTTAAGCTGAATTAGGAAGCTCTGGAGCCATCACACCCCTGCAATCAGCCTGCTGCGGGGTGAACCCGTGGGCTCCAGTTCCTCCAGCTTAATTCTGCCGTCAGGCTTCTGAGCTCCGTCTCCCTCTTCGCCATGAACTTTCACCCCTACCCCCCCCCCACCCTTCCCCCCCAGCCCCCAGCCCCACCCCCCCCAGCCCACATCTATGCCAAATAAATTAGCAGCTTCATTTGCGGCGTTATTTTGTCTTGCTTTATTTCGTCGGAAAGTCGCCCACCAAAAAAAACAAACTGGGTCTCGCTCATAAAGTTTGTCAGCGGCACTTTAAGGGGGGGGGGGGCATTTGACCTTTAAATCGTTTCATTATAAGGGCTTTTTTATTTTGTTTTCCATTCTCTCCAAGAATAGATATGGTTTATGATACACTACTCTATATATATATATATATATATATATATATGTGGTGTAACAGTTGAGGTTGATCCTCTTCGACAGCTAAAATCGAGCATTGTTCTCCTTTCTCCTGCTCATGCTCACACTCTTGGTGATTTATCTTGCGTTACCAAAGTTACCTTTGATTGCTGAGCCTTTCCACTGATATCTCCGATATTTTTATTGTGTAGCTGAAGATAATGATGAGGCACAGGGCCAAACACAGGAACACATGAGATGCATGCCTCTGGAACATGGAACGATCAATTTCTTTCTGAAAAATATTGATGAATGTTTCTCTGTAACTTTCCAGTGCTGGTATTGATGCAGCAATGGTTCGTTGTGACTTTCAATAATTTATACTCAGACTTTTTTTTGGATTTTCTTTTAAACGGGATTTTGGATTTGGAGAGTGTGTCCTTTGTTTGCGTGAGAAATTTTATTTTTATTTTATTATTACTGTTTTTTAATTTGTGAGAGTGATTGAGAAATGGTTCAGTGGTTAATGTGATGGCTTTGCATATCGCGGAAATGGTTCTCCTGATGATGATTTTGTTTTGCATTTCTCGGGTTTTGCTTGTGACGAATACCCATATCAATAACGGTGTTGTTATGGGGAGCCAACGAGTACAGCTGCGAAAATAGTGTTGCTGACCAGGAATAGACGACTGCCCCCCCCCCCCCATCCAAACCATGCTTAAAATAATACCCCAAACTCTGAGACAAAGTAGACAGGACGTTTCAGTGGTGGGCCCTATTGTTACATTTAGAAGTTAAGGTCACATACTGCGTATTACAGAGAGCTAAACAGAAATATCTCAAAGGTGTGTCGAAAGGTATGCCATGCATTATGAGGATGCATAACTACTAGCTTTAGTTACCATTTTTTTGGGGATAGATGGAAGGTCTATATATAAAGCAACAGCTTTTCTCAGAAGACATATTTCTTATTTTGTGAATTTATACACGCGATGCAGAAAAATTAACTATTCAACCTACTGATAGAAAGCGTAAAATATAGAAACTTAGAAAACTGTGTTTTCTAAAAAAAAAATAAATAAAAAAAAGTGTTGTGTCTGGTTTCGGAACGATTTTTACAATGTAGCTGTTGTTGTTTGACGGTAGTGAAGTATAATGACTGTAAGTGTTGCAACATTGCAATTTGCCACTAACCGTGATGTTCCCGAAAAGCTGCAATAACACTTGGTGCCAGCTGTGCGAACACACTCATTGTTTTGCTGCTGCACCGCATTAAAATAACAATACATAGAGCCGTTTAAGGCCTGGTTTAAGTGTGCTGGAATTGCTTCTCCGTGCATCGAATAGGTTGTGAGGGGCGGCTGTTGTACAGTACCCTTAAGCAAGGCACTTAACCTGAATCGCTTCAGTGAATACCCAGCTGCGTAGATGGGATTGCGTGTACAATAAGTTGAGTTAATCGGTCTGCTTAAGAGCGTCTGCTAAATTCTTAAAATGTTTAATGTAAAAAAATAAACGCGTCTTCTCGCTTTTGCAGTTTAAAGAGCTAAACACTTTTGGACACCGAGGGGATTGTGTAAAGGGGTGGGGGGGGGGGGGGATATCTCCACTTTGAAACACTTTGGAATCAGTCTGCTCTTTGTGTTTTATGGAATCCTGAGCAAACACATTGTTGATATTTAGTGCAATATTTATGAATTCTCATAAATATGTTAGTACGGAGGAGGGGAGAGCTGATGGATTTAAAGTGAAGACAAGGTAAACAAATATGGGCTGTTGACTGTAGAATGGCATAATCTCAGTGTAGTTTCTTTAGTAACAGAAAATGGTGACAGCCTTTGTCAGTGGAACAGCAACAGCTTGGAGCATTATTATTATTATTATTAATAATAATAATAATAATAATAATAATAATAATAATAATAATAATAATAATAATACTGCACAATGGGGCTACTACCCTGCCTTGATAAAACGATAAAGATATGTTGTGGAACAAAAAATGTATGAAGATCATGAATAAATTAATAAAAATAAAAAGGGGTTTCGGTGCTCCCATTTAAAAATCATAGAATGTTGCCAAATGTGATTGACACCTGAAACAGTCAGCTGACAGCATGTTTTTTTTTTCACGGAATTGTGAAGAAGGGCAGTAAAATTACGCTGTTGCAGCTCTCTAGTATCAAAGTTTAGCGACTTACACATTTTGCAAGTGCCAGCGGACTTCATAAAAACCGTGCCATCTGGATGCAGTGCTCCAATCAAAAGCTTTGTTGTTCTGTTGGTGGCAATACGCTGGTGGTGGGGGTGGGGGTGGAGTTTGAGGCAAAAGGTGTTCATTATTGAACCTTTTTGCAAAGTACTGTACATTTCAACAACCAAAAAAAGGAAAAAAAAGAACTGCATTTGGAATATAGAATATATGTACCCTGAAGTTCCAGAGGAACTTCTGCAAAGACCAGCTTGAGGCGAGACCTGAATTAGTGTGCATGGATTTATACATCCAGCGCTCCATTATCGGTGTATGAATCGTGATAAACTCACGTTTTGCTTTTCCATCATAACATCAAGAGAGAAGGTGTGCATGCATATTCATATTTACACCAAGTATGACTGATTACTGTGCGTGTGCAACCAGCGATTCATATGCATTTTAATTCCCCCAAATTCGTGCACTCTGAGCCTTCTATCAGGTCTGTCCAATCAGCTCTCAGTCAAGACTTCAGCATGGCAATCCTCTGGGAGTCGGAGCTAAGTATAAATATCAGACTAAACTTTCTTCAGTAATGTGTTGACTCAGAATCCCAGTCCTAATGGGAAATATTAATGAGACTACTCATTATCAGATGGTTGTCTTTTTTTCCCCTTTCTTTTTTTTGTTTTCCGACAGATCGCTTAATTCAATTTCTAAAATGAACAAGCAGGGGGGACAAAAAAATAATTAATTTACTTGAAAATTAATTAGCCTTTTTATCCATGCTGGGGAAGTTGGTTAATCATGGCATATTACTAGTCTAATCCATAACTTGTCTTGTGATACTTATTTCGGTTTAAATGTATCTTTATATATGGTTATAACCTTTTCTTCTACAGCAAGAATCGCACAATACCACCATTTCTGTCTTATGCATTATACCCGTGTCAGCCATTATATCTTGATAACATCACTCTTATTATTTACTAGTAGCAGAATGATCATATTTTGCAGTGTTCTCCGGTAATTTAAAATGAGCATCAATATTTCACGATCCCGCCGCAGTTCTCTCTTTGCAGAAATGAACTGTTACGTCAAAGTGTGGCAGATTCATTGAGTGAGATGGTGATAGACCCAGAACACAAGGCTGAAACAAATCACTTCTAATGTATAATGCATGAGAAAAGTTCTAAAAAGGACATGGAGGTAACGCTAGGCTCTGCAGAGAGAGAGAGTCTCTTTGGGAGGTTTTTTTTATTTAATATTAACGCATTGCAGATACCGAACCTCAAAATGCAGGGAAGCACTGTTAATCACTCCTTGTTTCCTTAGTCAAACAAACTGTTTTGTTTTTGTTTCACATATTGTATTTTTTTCCCCCACCGTGTCTTTGAAAAATGCTAGAAGCTTTGATACACATTTACACGCCAGATTTGTTTCAACTTCTGTTCAACGTGAAGGAATGCCAGTGTACTGTGTTTCATTATTTACCATTGCTGTAACTTCTCATAACAAAAGGCTTTTATAAACATAACATGCCCAAATGTAATCATTGCTTTCTGTCACGCAGGATTTCTGTTAAGGGAGCTTTGAAATGTTGTTGTCATAGCAATGCACTGGCTTCAAATGAGAACTCTTAGTTTCATATGACCTACTTTTTTGCTCATACCTCAGCCTGAGTAGAGTGGAAATTCACAGTACGAGTGAACAGCACAAAAGGGTCCTCTCAAAGGGTCAAATACATGACTGGGTTTGTGCAAGGAGATGAGGCCCATTGTAATATCTGCCAAGTGTTTACACACACAGGCATTAGAAAGGCCCGTTTTCCAGTGTAGGGTTGAAAAGGGAGTTGAATAGGCTGAGTGAATGTGTATATGTCCAGTAATGATGTCAGAGACGTGATGTCACTCCTTAAAGACCTGACCGACTGTTTTTTTTAATTCTTTTGCTTACCTCGGGACCTACAACTGGTCTTCAGCTCAGCACGCAATCTCTTGTTCCGCTATCAGGATGGTGAAGACCGTACTCCCTCCAGACTTGGAAATAACTATGAATGCTTGCTTATTTTATGCATAAAATGTCATTATCATATAAATAGAAGCTGGAAATGTAGCACTGAGGATCATCACCTGACAGCTTCTCCACTTACAATCCTGTTGATGTTCCATTTCGGTTTCAGGAGTAACCAGACTCCAGGAAGTGAAATCAAATCAAATCGGATAATTTATTTTTATTTTTTTTCTACTGAAAACAGACGCATTGCAGAAAAAAAAGAAGAAAAAAAACAGGCCTGAACCCCCAAATAGCAAACACATGCGGTAAAAATCTCCCAGTGGGGTAAAAAATCCTCAAACGATGGTGAGAAATCTTGGGAGGAACCTGGCTATAGATAGGAAGCCCATCTATTGGCCTCCATTGGCCGGTCTGGGGTTAAATAGCAGTAGAATGGATGGAATTCAATAAGGGGTATATCACAGCAATTAAAATGGGTTGAGCAGGTTACAGTTGGGGTAATAAACTAACTGGATTAGTGGACCTCCAAATTGTATAGTTCAGTATTATGCACTTTAGAGGGTCAGGGTGATACATCTGGAGCTCCAGGCTGCATCAGGGCATGGGCATGAACCAGGGGAGGACTTCAGCGGTCTGTGACCATAGAGTGAGGAATTAGGCTGGAGCGGTCTGTGACCATAGAGTGAGGAAACGAGGCTGGAGTGGTCTGTGACCATAGAGTGAGGAATTAGGCTGGAGTGGTCTGTGACCATAGAGTGAGGAATTAGGCTGGAGTGGTCTGTGACCATGGACTGAGGAATGAGGCTGGAGTGGTCTGTGACCATAGAGTGAGGAATTAGGCTAGAGCGATCCCGTGAACACAGAATGAGGAAACAAGGCTGGAGCGGTCTGTGACCATAGAGTGAGGAATTAGGCTGGAGTGGTCTGTGACCATGGACTGAGGAATGAGGCTGGAGTGGTCTGTGACCATAGACTGAGGAATGAGGCTGGAGTGGTCTGTGACCATAGAGTGAGGAATTAGGCTGGAGAGATCCCATGAACTCAGGGCGAGGAAACAAGGCTGGAGTGGTCTGTGAACTCAGGGCAGGGAAACAAGCCTGGAGTGGTCCATGAACGCAGGATGAGGGAGGGGCAGGAGCCCCAGGGAAAAAAGAAATGGAGAAGATGAGGTTAGGCACTATAAAGATTATCAACACACGGAGTACATGTAGGCTCTGTGCCAAAAAAAAAACTAGGATAAACTTGGATAGAAGCTCCATCCAGCTACTATACAATCCTCAGCCACCAGTATATAACCTATGATGGCTAAGGCAGCCTCTACTGAGAGCCCTCCTAGTGTAGCCCCAACCCGATTACAGATAATGCTCTTACCCAGCAGGGCTAACTCTGACCATGCAGTCATGGACTAGGCTAAGCTACCTTACTCCCTCTGTGCCACAGCCCAGAACAATGCCCTGGGCTAGGCCGATAAGTGAATGGGTAAGGAACTGGTCTTGTAACCTACAGTAGGTTTGATTCCCAGGTAGGACACTGCCTTTGTACCCTTGAGCAAGGTACTTTACCTGCATTACTTAAGTATATATCCATGTAGTGCAACATCCAAAGTGTGAAAGAAGTTTTTCACATCTGAAGAAGTGAATCAGGTACAGGTTAACACATAGCCTAAAGATCGTCAGATCAATAGACATGGGTAGAATGTTGGTTTAATGGCAGCTAAACTAAACTACTTTTTCTTATGCTAACACTCTTTCTTAGCTTGATGCCTGTTTAACTGCCTCTATTATTGTTGCCAGTTTAAGTCCTGTGAAAATTGGCATTGTAAGTCGTTGTGAATAATTAATTTAAAAGATTTGGGCAAATTAATAGATAGAAGAAAACAAAATGAGTATTGTAATCAGAGGTGGGTAGAGTAGCCAAAAATTGTACTCAAGTAAAAGTATTGTTACTTTAAAATAATAATGACTCAAGTAGAAGTAAAAGTAGTCATCCAAATAATTACTTGAGTAAGAGTAAGAAAGTATCTTGTGAAAAGACTACTCAAGTACTGAGTTACTTCATATTACATTGCATTTACTTGGCAGACGCTTTTATCCAAAGTGACATACAAAAGTGCATTTCATATAATCTGATTTAATGTTGAAATAAGCAGAGCAAGATGAATGTAAAAATCCAGATGTCCAAAATATAAAATTGTAAATGCTTGTCCAATAGAAATAAACAAAATATAAAATAGCCATGTGCAAATTCAAATATGGCCTAAAGCATACCCCTTTAAATAAAACAATACACGGGAGGTTCGTCAGAAGAGGAGGATTTTCGCTTTCTGTTGTACTCTATTAAGACTGTATACCTCATCAGTTTGTTGGGGTGAACCCTCCCTTGACAGAAAAAATATCAATGAGGCTACAGGGGATTTATCCATTAAAATAGACTCATCATCACAACAAAGAGGAGCCTGCTCAAATTCAAACAGAAACTTTATATGAGGAAAACATAATGCTTTGTCGCAACATTATTGTACCTTATGATACACTTATCCACAATATTCCAAAGTCCCATGAGGCCTTGCGCGGAATATGTGCAGAACTTCCGGTTTAGCGTAAACAAACTTTATGTATGCTATGCAATGCTATGCAATGTTCCAGCGCTCACGTCATGACTGTTGCGTGCTTCACAAAAACTATTACACTACTAACTAACGCTTACATTACAGTGTGAAATATCCACATTAATACCAGTAACCCATTTAAACACACTCAATTTCAAAAATAACGTATATAACCGAAGTATTTTGAACAGTAATAGCCTACTTACATAGCAATGATGAAATCTTATCTGTGTTCAGTAGATGGAGACAGAGACAGTCAACAACACAGTTCAATCCTCTTCTGTTTTGCTCCAGAAAACGATGTCAGCTAGGTCTATCAGCAAACATGCGGCTTAGCTATGCCCAGAAGTCCTCAATAATAATAGTATTTCCCAAGAAATTACGAATAATAGTTGACCACGTTTCGTGAGTGAATGCATAAGTGAATGCGATGATAAGAAAAATTTCGGTTACGCTGACCTAAAAAACGCTATTCCAGAAGCAAAATTAGACATGTTATACATCGTTAGAAAGCTTATACTCTCACCTACTGAATAAATGAATTGTCAATCAAGCCAGACTGTACTAAAAAAGGGCGACAACGGCGTAAACAAGGCGTGTGGTATTAGGCACAGCTATTTTGGAAGATACCCAGGCGTCACGAATGCGCGTATATTTCCCACACGGATTGTCCAAGACAATATATGACCACTCAGTCAAATAGTTAGCTATCCACAGCCAAAACTAACCTACGACTTACCGCCACATATTTTCACAAGTTCGAAGTTGAGTTCTTGTAGGCTGAAATGTCCACATTTCTAGGCAGACAAAGAAGGCAGCGCATAATGTAACTACTGTTTTGGTAGTCTGTAAGTAAAACATAGTTTGAACGCTAGGGGTGTTCTGCCTCCTACGAATCACCCGCCGTTGTTTCAGCCATTGTTGTCGCCCGCTCATCCTTCTGTGTGCTGTGACTGGCTACGTTTGATTGGTGAAACGGAGTCATGTGGGGCTCTGACAGGGCCAAAGCAAAGACCAGTCAGCCTCTTTGGCTGAAGTCTCTTGAGAGAAGAAACAAACAGAACATGCATTGAATAAAAAATGGGTAAAAAATAAAAGTAACGAGCGGAATGTAGCCGAATATAACGGAGTAAAAGTAACATTTTTTCCTCGCAAATATACTCGAGTAAAAGTGAAAAGTATGTTGCATTAAAACTACTCTTACAAGTACAATTTATTCAAAAGGTTACTTAAGTAAATGTAACGGAGTAAATATAACGCGTTACTACCCACCTCTGATTGTAATATTATGCTTTTCCCAGTTTATTACAAATGCTGACATTTTTCTGCTCACACGTTGTAACGCGGTTGTTCGACAGCAAACTTAATCACGTTAATCAGACTTGCGTGTTCAGAGGTAAGTCAACCCCTGGTCTGCCGCGGACCGCAGCCGCTGGCTGTGTAACGTGAGGCGCTTGTAATTTTAAACCCGAAATCGAGGAGGTTTCCGAGGCGACGGTAAAAGGGAGGGAATGAATGGCTGCGAAAGTGCAGCGTAAGCTAGTGCTTTATTCGAGCGGAGGTTTCGTTGAGTCTCCACGGAGTCCTAAAAGTTCCTCCTCCTCTGCGCGGCGAGTTCCCCCCCCTCTCTCTCTCTCTCCGAACTGCGGGAATCTTTGTGATGGAGGATCTCATAAAAAATAAATATGGCGCACGCACGCGCACATAAGTCTTCAAAACCGAAAAAGTCCCACTCTTGAATGATAATTCAGATGGGTGGGTGGGGAGGCGGGTGGGGGTGGGGAGGGGATTAATGCCTGCATCATTAGGTTCTCCAGCTTGTGGATATTATAAAAATAGGGCTGGCTCTACACAGTGGGTAATAAGCCTGTAACTTTGATTAATGAGGTCAAGGGGTCTTATGGATGATTTCTACACCCTGGCGACTGCCAAGGAGAAACAGTTTATTGCTAGAGATGCTGAAATATGTAGAGTTCCAGCCTTATTTAAAGATATTATACTGCAATTATTATTATTATTATTATTATTATTATTATTATTATTATTATTATTATTATTAAAGAAAAGTTATACTTATTTTGTAAAGTCAAATTTGAGGGTAAATGTTGATTTAATCCAGAGTATTGAATTCAAGCACAGCGATCAAATGGGCATACGGTACAATATTTTTTTTTTTTGCTTTTGTTTAATCTGCGGGGGGGGGGGGGGGGTTTGGGGTGTTGTGTACTCCCAGCCCGGTTCTAAATTAGGCTTTTTTGGACTCTGGTCTGGCAGGAGATCAGCAGCAGGCAGGTCCCGGGCTCTGCCAGACTCCGGATGGCTCCTTGGGGCGGTACAGTTCCACATGAGGCTCCGCTGGACCCCCAGCGCCCCGGCGCCCGGCTCCCAGCTGGTCTGCGGGGCTGGCGGGGGCTCCTGTGTGACTCTCCCAGCTGTTTCGGCAGGCTCAGGTCCAACCGCCTGCACCTGTGAGACGCCCCGATCCGTCGCCAGCAAACAGGACCGCTTTCATACTGCGTTCAGATGAGAAACAAAAAGGGCAGAAACATCAATCCATCCATCAATCTATCCATCCATCCATCAGGTCATAAACCCATCAATCCATCCATCCATTATCTAACCCGCTTATTCCTGGTCAGGGTCACTGGGAGGGAGCTGGAGCCCATCCCAGCATGCGGGCAACTAACAACTGATCTGAAATACGAATGGTTTGACCCTAAAATCTCTTTTAAAAACGACAAACATGCAAATGAGGGCACACACACATCTCTGCCTTCTTGATTTCATGACTCTCCTTTCGCGTTATTTTTAAAATCTTTTAGCTCGTATTTCTGTGCCTGTTTACATCACCTTGCCGGTGGAAACTGATGAGGAACATCGGGCCTGTGGTTAGCATGTTTCGCCCTGCACCCCCGCAGGCTCTCCCCCGCATCACTATTTGATGATGCGGTGTCCCGTTCCCCGCCGCCTTTGTCCACACGATCCCGCCGCTGAATTATTGAGCGGCCGGAGCAGGGGGGCGGGACGGGCAGCTGGGGCTGGTCCCAAAAAGAGAACGAGGGGGACGGAGTGCGACTCTTCACCGCGACCAGACGGCACATTCCACGCGCGACTCCCGAGAGCGAGAGGTGACCCCCACCCCCACCCCCCCTCCTCAGGGCGCCATGGCGGATCTCCACAGGACCGCGGGACCCCGGAAAGTGCGGTTCAAGATCGCCTCGTCCTACAGCGGGCGGGTCCTGAAGCACGTATACGAGGACGGGCAGGAGCTGGACAGCCCCGGGGAGAAGTACCCGCACAGCTTCCTGAACGGCAAGGCCCCCCCCCAGCTGGAGGGGGAGCAGCTCTGCGGGCTGCAGGGCCTCCCGGACCCCGACCTGTACCCCCCCACGGGGCTCATCGCCCAGCGGATCAACATCTACCGCGGCTTCCGGCCGCCGGAGTACGGCGAGCTCGCCGCGGAAGAATCTAGGGTGAGTACCGGCTTCGTTTTCTACCCCCCCGCCTTCCCGGGCCAGAAACGTCTCGAATCAAGATGGCCTCTGGCCAAAAAAGGACAGGGAGAATGTCAGAGCCGTACTTTGGGCCGTCCCTTCTGTCCGGCGCTGCAGGTGGGCTTTTCGGAAAGACGGATGCAGCCTCTGTTTGGCAGACTTGGTCGAGCAGAGACTAATGGGGTCGCGGGCCAGAGCTCAATTAATTCAGCGTCTGTGTTGATGAGTTTAAGCATCCCGCCCTATCTTAAATCTGAAATTCTGTTTCCATGCCTTTGTTTCTTATATATAATTTTTTAAAAATCTCTTTTATGTGGGCTAAATGTTGTACCGATGCCCAAGACCTGAAACCTTCTTGTGCCAACACAGCACAGCTTGCCTGATGCACAGTACAGTGGTGACTGAGAAAGCTATATTTCACAGATTACAGTCGTGCCTGAGCAAAAGATTCCTTTCAGTAACTCAAAGCTGTCACATTAAGATAGTTGATTTCAGCAATTTAAGTCACAGAAAGCGGACAAACTTTATTTGCGCCAAAACTTTGATATTAATTTCACGGATTCAGTATGTGGCAGGAATCTTGAACTGAGTTTTTTTTTTTTTCTTCAAATTTATTTTTATTATTTTTTATATTTTACAGTCGCCAGTTTTGGACTTTGGGAAAATAATAATCTACACCAGCAATCTGCGAATAATCCGCTCCCCGCAGAGGAAGGGGGAGGGGGCGAAAGGGCCCCTCGAGGGCCGAGAGGGGGGCGAAGATCACGTTCACGGGACGGAGGCGGGGAGCCGCTCGAGACGGCGAGCTCTGTGTTCCCACGGAGACGGCGAGCGAGCGCCGCGCGGCGCACACCAGGTACCGCTGATCGCGCCCGTCTGCGCCGGCCAACGGGAGCCCGCGTCCTTCTCCTCTTTCGAGGGCTTTCATCAGCGACGCGATGGCGGCACACGGCGAACAGCCGCTCGCCTTTCTCTCTCAGATAACTCACCATCCTGTCCTGCTGCTGAATACTTTTTTTCGGTGTTGTTTGAATATCTCCCTCCCCCCCCCTTTTCCTCTCTCCCTCCCTCCCTCCCTCCTTGCCTCTCTCCCTCCCTTCCTCCTGTCCTCTCTCCCCCCCTCCCTCCTTTCCTCTTTCCTTCCCACCGCCTCTCATTTTTACAAGTTGCAACAGCACCTGCTTTTGGGCCACAGGCTAACACTGCCTCTCCTTTCCCCCCTGAGCTGACTCCGTGTGGGGGTTCTCCCCCTGGTGGCCACAGGCGGAACCACAGGCTGACTGCACCCCCCCCCCCCCCCACCCCCACCCCCCCTTAGCTTTTTTTTTTTTCTTCGTTGTGTTTGCCGCAGGAGGACCCCAGCTGCCCCCAGTGCGGGGGCTCCGGCTGTGCCCCCTGTGCCCTGTGCCACGGCAGCAAGCTGTCCATGCTGGCCAACCGCTTCAACGAGTCCATCAGGGCCCTGCGGTGCCCCGCCTGCTTCCCGGACGGCCTGCAGCGGTGCCAGTCCTGCGCGCCGTAGCGCTCGCAGGAAGCGGTGGCGTTCGCAGGAAGCGGCGCGTGCGTCGCAGGGACCCGGCTGACTGCGCAGTGAGCTGCGAAGAAGAGGATGAGAGGGGAAGATCAGTCCAAAAAAAAAAAAGGAGATGGAAAATCTGCCATGTATTATGCAGAAGTAAATTTTAATGTCGACTATTTATAACAGTCAGCAGAGTACCGGGGCGACTGACGTGCACATAAAAGCTCGCTGTGAAAAAGACTTTATGCAGTACTGCACCCAATTAAAGGCTGCACACACACACGCATGCACGCAAGCGCACACACACACACATACACACACACACTCACATATACACACACACACACACGCATGCACGCAAGCGCACACACACACACACATACGCACACACACTCACATATACACACACACACACACACACACGCATGCACGCAAGCGCACACACACACACACACACACACGCACACACACTCACATATACACACACACACACACGCATGCACGCAAGCGCACACACACACACACACACATACGCACACACACTCACATATACACACACACACACACACGCATGCATGCAAGCGCACACACACACACACACACACATACGCACACACACTCACATATACACACACACACACACACACGCGCATGCACGCAAGCGCACACACACACACACACACACACACACGCACACACACTCACATATACACACACACACACACGCGCATGCACGCAAGCGCACACACACACACACACATACGCACACACACTCACATACACACACACACACACGCACATGCACGCAAGCGCACACACACATACGCACTCACGTATGTAGGCACACTCACACATGCACACACACACCATCTCACACACACAGACGCACACATGTGCGCACACACACTCACATATACACACGCGCATGCGCACACACACACGCAACAAACACATTCATGCACACACGCATGTGTACAAACACACACAATGCACACACGCACGCACACACACATGCATACATGAGACACACTCTCTGAAGTACAAGTACACACACACACAAACAGGTACACGCGCATAAAATTTAAGTTTGCATGTTTATCATCGTAAAAAAAATTAGCATGCGTTAATTTATCGCACAGGCTTATATATTCCAAGCGGTGTCGTTGCTCAGTCAAGATCGTTTTCCACACTTCCTTTCTGTGTTTAATTACCAGTCATAAAACACGATTGGTACCCCAACAACGACTTGTATGTATTCATTTATTTCATTAGAACACACAAATTAGTGCGCTTACCCTCATAACAATTACGGCTTGTATTGGCTGCATTCATTAGCGCACGGACACAAGCCTGGAGCCACTGGAGGACGCTGAAGCTCTTTAAGATACATGAGGCACAGGATGCCTCATGTCCACAAGATTAATAAAATGCATTAAAACGCCACTGAACAGAAACGGGGTTGTGTGGGAGTGCATCGATTGGCACAGTTTATACCGACTGCCAAGGAAAACTTGCAGGCAGAAATTAAAACAAAACATGTAATGGGCTCAATTAAACGTGAACTTATTCATAGTGGAAAGTTCACTAGACACCTACTCAGCACAACCTCTCATCCCCCATGGGCTCTTAAACTATGTGTGCTTTTTATTCTTCTTCTTCTTCTTTTCTTCTTTTATCTTCTTCTTCTTAACACCTACATAAACAGAATACCAGCTGATATTTGTCACTGAAAGAGTAATTTGCCACAGGTGATTCAGCTTCCTCTCGGAACTCCATGGGAAGATTCTCAGCTGGTTCCTTTAATGACTTGATGGGCGTTAAAATTGTCCAATCGCGGTGAGCCACAGGTTCCCCACTGACATCCTTTTCTTTCCCCCGGAAGTCCTGCCCTTTGAGTTACTGTGTGCCCAGTGATGTCATCTTACTTCCATCAGGTTTTCTCCTGCGAAGCATCTGTAAATTGTTGTTGTCATCATGGCACCTTCATCTTTGCCTTATTCTCTGCCATGGCCGACCATTTGCCTCAAGAAGTCCAGCTGTGTGTGACAGTGTTAAGAGTCTCTCTCTCTCTCACTCTCTCTCTCTCTCTGACTATGTTGAGTCTCTCTCTCTCTCTCTCTCTGTGACTATGTTGAGTCTCTCTCTCTCTCTCTCTCTCTCTCTCTCTCTCTCTGTGACTATGTTGAGTCTCTCTCTCTAACTCTCTCTAAGTGACTATGTTGAGTCTCTCTCTCTCTCACTCTATCTCTCTTTTTCTCTCTGTCTATCTGTGCGTGTGGGTGTTTAACAAAAATGATGAACATGACTATTTTGATGCATAAATATTCAAATTATTTCCAAAGCTTCTCACCGACATTTATTCAAAAGCTGGCAGATCTGAGTGAGCATTGTTCTCAAGTTGACCAGGCTTTGAATACCTGACAACACATCGGCAATGTGAATAAACGAAAAATGCTGATCCACATTGCTGCTGGTTTGAACAGTTCACCAAATAAGGGCCAAAGCCAAAAGCCTCCTTTGCTATTAATGAAATCTATAACCTAACCTCGATCCAAATAGGTCCATCTGACTTTTTTTTATTGCTTTACTTAGAAGACTGTTTTATGCCCATGTGGTCCAAACAGCTTTCCTTGCACCCCACAGAGTGAATTATTTATAGATATTGGCTGTACATAGAAAGTTTAAGAAAGTGCGTCACATATTTATTTATTTTAAATATCTATTAATCATTCATATCTCCCAGTAGTGCATGAGAAATGCTTCAAAATGCTTTTTGCAGGCTTTAAAAGCACCAGAAATAGATCGTCTTTTAACTTATTCATGGTTCATATTAATGCGGATTTGCGTTTCTCTCCTTGAAGCCGCGCCTGCTAACATGTCTTCAGATGCATCCTTTCGCTAACCAAAGTAGCGTCGTTTTATTTCCTGTGGTCTGGAAGAAGATCTACTAACCATGGCGTCCCTATCACACTGACTATCCTCGCGACTTGCCCAGTGCAGTTACAACCCTTTACCACTGGGAGTGCCATTTAACCACGCCTTCTCCTGTGTAATTCTGACCTAACGCTACAACCTTCCGTGTTTTTAACAGAGCTGTTTTCCTACATAACAGTTCAGGTGAATTGAGGGAACTGATTCAGAGAACCTAGCTTGCAGGAGCTTCCCTTGGCAGTAAATAAAACAGTTACTTAAAGCCTTAAACTTTACCGCGTGGGTATCTCTACTGGTTTAAATGCCATCTTTGGAGTGAGAGAGTGAGATTTGCCTGTTTTTTTTTTTTTTTTTTTTTTTTTTTGCCAACTCTAATATATTTATTGCAAATTTATGATCCATGAGTTTGTAGTTATGGCCGCCCATTATTGATGTGCATGTTGGAGATTTCACGACACAGAGTCGGTTTAAATTTTTTACAGCATGAGAGAATGCTGTGGTGGCTGCTCGTTGAGCAGAGCATGCTGGTTAATTTATTTAACGTTAACCTTTTTTGAGCACGTCTCAGAAATTATTTATCGGGCGAGGATGTCAAGCTGCAATAATGTGACCTACAAAAGTCAGGGAAGCACGTTTTCCCAAGAAAAGAAAGAAAAAAAGCGAATCGCATGCGCACAGTATTCTGTGCGCCAGTATTTCTGTATTCCTTACAATAAATGAAAAATAAAATTAGGGCGTGGTGTCATGGGCTGAAGATAGAAACCATTGAAAAATGACTGCACGATGAACAGTATGACTCAGGGCCAGGAAGAGACCTTTTGAGTGGCAGGTGCTCAAAATGAGAAAAGGGCACACTGACCTGGAAAATCTGTTTTATGACACGCAGGTATTGTACAGAATATATTTACCGAAACGGATGGAGGAAAATGAATGACAGCAACTGTAATACTACTAATGTACTGCATATATGGTATATACATTTAATCGAACCAGAGGGGCACAGTGTCAGGCACTTAAGGGCAAATGGGGCAGGTAATTAGGCGCCTGCTGCCCCTTCTCTGTTTGCGGCTGTTCTGAATTGTACATTTACCTGCTTGAGGTCATCGTCAGGCTGGACTGTAGCGTAGAATAATGGCCAGAGAACTGGACTTTTAACACAGAGGTGAGGTTGCAGGTTCCATTCCTAGGTAGGAGATTGCTGTTGTGCTGTTGTGCTCTAACGTTGAGGTTGCAGGTTCCATTCCTAGGTCGCAGATTGTTGCCGTGCCCTTTCAGGAAGGCACCTAGCCTGAATTCTTCGTAAATATCCAGCGGGATAAAAGCAGCGTAAGTCGCTCTGGATAAGAGCGTGTGGAGTAACACGATGACCCTGAAGCAGGGGAATAGGTAGCGCTGGAAGATAAAGTCATTGGAGCCAGAATTTTAAAAATACACCTGTACTTAGTGTTTTCAGGGGGAGCTCAGCCTGTCACTAAGCTAAATCGCTGAAGGAATCGTGTTCCGCTGTCCGCCCACGTCTCCATCGCCGCGTAAGAAGCACGGCGGCAAGCCCTGTCTTTTCACCTTATCGCCAAAGCGACTGGAAAGTCTCCGCTGGTGCAACGCGACTGTGTTTTTTTCTTTCTTTTCGTGCCAGTTGCAACCTAGTTTTTTATTTATTATTTTTTTTTTTTCCACACACATGAGCTGCCGTTTCGAATAAAATTTTCCTGTGTTTAAAGGCACTCTCTCGAACTGTCAAGGAAGCGGAAAAAAAAATAAATACATAAAAACACAAAAAAATATAAAAAATAATAAAATGGTCCATTGTGACAGCTTTACCAGCAAAGTGCTCGGTCAGGGAGATTTGCTTCCGAAGAGCAAGTGCATGGCTGGGGCTTGTGTGCGTAATGTTGCATGACAGTGGGTCCACTCAGCTGTTCTGGAGACCAGCAGACAGAGAGAGAGAAGACATGACACTAGTCCAAAACCCTTTACAAAATCCTCTTCCCTCCGATCTGGCATCCACTGGGCCTCGATGGCAAGATTCGACTGAGATATTTGTTGTTGGACGGAAAAGTGCAAACAATTATAAAGCTTTTTTTCCCTCTCTTTGGTCTCCATTCAGAGTAATGTGCACGTAAGTGAAAGGTTTGAGTGAGGACCGTACCACCTGCCATTACATATTAAGCATTCATCATCGTCCTGGGGTCCTAATACTTAAATTCAAAGCGGTAATCCTTGAACAAATAGCCATTTCACTCAGGGCTTTAATCTGAACATAGTTTCAGCATTAAATTATTCACACGGCACGTCAAGTACAGTGGCTTACATTGTTAATGATTTCCGATAATACAGCCAGACGAATCTTCTGAAGAGAATCAGGTTAAAGAACGCTGGTCAAAGTAAGGCACAATCAGGATTAAAACGCGCCACTTTGAGGCCTTACTCTAACCAACCCTTTGTAGCTATGACACTAAGCCACTTCCTAAAAATTCAGGTTGCTGCTGGAGCAACCAGACGTCCTTCGTGGTAACGGAGCACGTAGCCAGGTTGGTTATGCTCCATCCTTCTCAGCCACGTAACACAGGGATTTCTCACTCTGGATTTTGACCTACAGAACCGTCGGTTGAAAAAAAAAAAAAAACAGATCACACTTCGCATGTGATTTTCGAGCTGCAGACACACGTACAGTAAGTGTGATCTGAACCTATTGTGCACCATAAATGGGAAGTGGTGGCAGAAAATACATTTGAAAGTGTTCCCACACCTTTAGTGCGAAGCTTTTGTAGTGTTACCAGCCTACGTTTAATGTTACCTGGTCTAGCACCTGCATTTTCAACACGGTGGTTTAGGGTTTCATTTTGACGCATTTGCCTCTACGACTGAGGTTCTGCCGGCCGGAGAGAAACAGGCTATTTGCAGGGTTCCAGGAAGTGGAGTGTACTTTTCTGAAAATACATTTGTATGTGTTCGTACACCTCTGGTCATGCTTAGTCACCATGACCTTTTCACAGACCTGTTGGGAGTGTTGCAATAATGGTTTCTCTTCTTTTTTTTCTTTTTTTTTTTTGCTGTCTGGGCAGATGTGGGCGACTGAAAGCAACGGTTCTAGAACACTGACATAGAATTTTGGAAAAAAGAAAAAAAGAAAGAAAAAAAACCTTTTGAGAAGCTTGCCCTCGTCATCGGAGGGTTAATTTCCCTCGGTCGCGTCGCGCCCTGTCCTCGCTGCCGGCCCCCCTCGCTCCCTTCCGCGCGCGGCGCAGCCGGGGACGGCTCGAGCGGGCGCTCTCCGAAACTGGGCCTCTTCAAAGCAGAGGCGTGACAGCTCGGGGGCCTCGGTGCGACTCCCACTTACGCACATCATTCCCAGCCCCAGCAGACACGCTTGTCAATTTTGTTCACTTCCTCAGTACACATGGAAACGGGGGGCGGGGGGCGGGGGGTGGGGTGGGGTGGGGGGGGGACTGGGTGTTTTATTTTTTTATTTCTTCATTTACTTTTTTTTTTTTGGTGGAGAATTTTCACCTACAAAAGCAGGTTGCCATGGTGCAAAATGAACAGTGCAGATTTTTAAACTTGCTCCCTTATTTAATTGTTGAACACATACTGCAGTGGATTACTGTGAAGGGCTGGATGTTATAATACATTATGTTCTTCCATTTCGAGAAAAGGAAAAAAACTGAAAAGTGAGAAAAGACACTGCACAGCAATGATGTAACAAAGAGCGCTCTAATGGGAACTCAGTTATGACAAAAATGTGACACGTGTTTATGTGTGTGTTTGTGTGTGTCTGTGTGAGTGTGTGTCTGCGTGTGCGTGTGTGTGCATGTGTCTGTGCATGTGTGCGTATGTGTGTGTGTGTGTGTGTGTGTGTGTGCATGTGTGTAAGTGTGTGTGTGTGTGCTTAAGGCCCAATATTTCAGTCTCTAAGGATGGATAAGATCAGTACCGCAAAGGACACGATGGCTTCAGATTTCAAGGTTTTTGCCTCCAGGACCCGCTGCAGTCTGAAGTGTGTGCGCCGCCTGTGAGATCGATCCCACGCGCAGTCAGATATTTGCAGTTTCATTGCCGCGCGTACCAGTGCATACCCGGCCTCCCTCCCAGACTCACGGCTGATCCATATCAGACAGGGGCCACGCCGTGGACTCCGCTCATTCCGAAATCCTGAAGCTCGGCGACGGGCCCGCCTTTCAAAAACACAAACAGGCTGAACTGCCGGTAGTGCAGAAATAAATAAATAAATAAATAAATAAAACATTTTAGAAACTCCAGACCAAGAGGCTGTCTAATAGGACCCCGTTTAATATGCTGGTGGGGTTACAGAGATGGAGCTCTTTCTCAGCTGTGGTGGACTGGGGGTTGTTAAACAAGGCTTTGGCGGACTGTGGGCGGAGTCACCTCCGGCGCTCCTGCGTTGCGGATGAATGTTAAGGGCTTGTGACGAAAGGACCACCTGCCGTGCGGCCCACGCGCCGCTCGGTTCCTGATTTAGACGTGGGGGGCCTGTTCGGGCGAGCGCGAAACAATTAAGACCGAAAGTCAGCCCTCGAAGTAGCCATTGACAAAGCACATTGTTTTCATATGAGAGATTGCATAATACCATCAGCCATCCCACCCACCCCCCTTTACCCTTTGTAGAGGAGTGGGTTTTTTGGAATGTTTTTTTCTTTCCAACCTTCTAAGTCCGTGTTCTGGAACTCTGTTGCTTTCAGTTACCAGCAGTGATTGTTACATCAGCATTAGAATGTTCAGTTAAGAACATTATACTGTAATCTCATATTTGATAATCATCCCTTAAAGGGTTAATGAAATGCCCTGTGAACTGCTGTAGACAAGCCAGGGTCAAGAGCCTCCCTTTTGGATGCTACATTCATACGTTAAATCTATTAAGAAAAACAAAATGCTTGACTAGATTTTTCTCTATATGTCAGCAGATTTAATGTCAGATTACGCAAGTGCAAAATAAATAACAAAATTAACTTACAGAACTAATTTAGTTAGATATTTTTACTAGTAATGGAGGGGGGGCGGAGTGAACAGGTGAGTCAGTGGTGATATCAAGTGTCACTGATGGCTTGATTGGAATGAATCATAATGCGTTTCTACACAGAGGAAATTCAGTTATCAAAGACTGATCGTGCCCTGCGATGGCAAACTGGCAAACTGTCCAGGGTGTATTCCTGCCTCTCACTCAATGCATGCTGGGATAGGCTCCAGCACCCCCTGATCAGGAGTATAGATAATGGATGGAAGACTGATGGAACACAGTAGCTCCACCCAAATTGGGATTCACTGAAGCCTTACTCATTTGATCACTCTTTTGTATCATCCTCATCATCATCAGCAGCAGCAGCAGCAGCAATAGCAACACACTATTTATCATCATAGAAGACCTAGCATAAGACAAAGATTTCTGGTTTATGTTTTTTTTTTCCTTTCCACCTGAATCACCTTATTGAATCTTTTTGACAGCGGTAGTTTAATGGGGCTATGTGTACAAGTGCCCTGTGAGATAATATATATACTTTTCTCGATTGTTAGCCTTTGCTGTGAAACTCAGCTTCACAACTGCAATTCAGAATCAAAAAGTTTGACAAGGGCTTGGAAAGCTGTTTAGAATATCAGTTTGACTATCAGTTTCTCTGCAAAAACAATTAGCTTTGAATAATTTAATTAACACACAGTTTGCGGCTGTTATCAAAGTTGTTTATGATCTCCAAAGCAAAATTAGCATTTATAAAAATGTTGTTCATATTTACACAGGGTGTGTGTGTGTGTGTGTGTGTGTGTGTGTGTGTGTGTGCGTGTGCGTGCGTGTGTGCGTGTGCGTGTGAAAGCGAGATAGAGAGAAAAAGAGAGGGAGGGAGAGAATGAGAGAAAGGAAAAACCTGCAGTCAGATGAAATAAAGTTTAGAAAAAAGTGATGACTTCTCATCAAACATTCACCAACTCATCCAATTCCGTGAGTTCAGGCAAAACAGATGGAGTTTATAGCTCAGACATTTCAGCGATGACAGGAAGGAACACATATGCTAACAGCGACATCAGTTTTGTCATGATGCAGCGCTGTTCTTAGTCTTTTTGAAACAGTTTTTCTCCCTTTTTCCTCTTTTTCTCCATTAATTTGAATCACAGAGTCAAGACTGTGACACTCCCTGGGAGAAGCACTACAGGTTGCCAATGATCTACACTACACGCAGCGACCATCATACACCTCCAGTACTTTCGACAACAATACAGCTGAAAGCTTACAGAAACTGGAAGAGAAGCACATCTCACTGATGATGACTCATCACCTGTGTGTGTGTGTGTGTGTGTGTGTGTGTGTGTGTGTGTGTGTGCTTGCAAATACATTCTGACATATAAACAAGCATTTCTATTGTAGACACAAAAAAAGGCAAAAATCTGAAGAAACCAGACACATACAGTGTCCTTGATAAACGGGCTTCTCTGCAGAAGAAGCTTAAATCAAAGATGGAGGTTCACTGCATTTCTGCTGTGTGGGAGTAACACCCACCACCCACCTCCGCCCTGTCTCAATCCCCACAGGAGACAAAATCCCTCATTCTTCCTCTGTGAAATTTGCACAGTAATGCTCAGAAAGAAATAACGTTTAATTCCTTCCGGCTCGTACAGAACTTTCCGGAGGAAACTTGATCCGCGGCAGACCCAGCTCACCCTCACCCTCACCTTAACCCTCACCCTAACCCTAACCCTAACCCTCACCCTCACCTTAACCCTCACCCTAACTCTAGCCTTAACCCTAACCCTAACCCTCACCCTAGGTTTTTAACCCTCTAATCTAAACCCTAAAAAAAAGGGATATAAAGAATGTAAAAAAGAATGTTCATGTGCATGAGACCTCCGTAAAATCGAACGTAAGCGTTAATTTTGAAACAAACAAACGAAAAAACATTCACAAGGCGACGCCTCAAATCTTCCTGCTTCCTCATCACCAGACGTTGAGATTTTTTTAAGTATTAGTACGTTTTTCGAAAAAAAAAAAAATGAGTCACGCTTTTTTGAGCGAGTTGCCTGGGACGCCGACGCCCCTCGTTTGCTCAAACGCGCTGACGCGTTTTTTTTTTTTTTGGCGGGCCGCGTCGCCGCTCTCAGAATTAATAGCGGTGAAGCGTTTGAAGGGCCCGGCGAAGCCGCCGCCGCCGCGGAATGCTAGCACTCCGAGGAGAACAGGGCCTCGCCGCGACTAATTACTCCGGGTTCGGCGGAGAGAGCGGAAGCTTCCGGCAATCTCACTAAACGGCCGGCGAGAGCATATTCATTCACTCGATCCACTCGACGCTATAAAAAGCTTTTTTTTTTTTTTATTTATTTTTTTTATTATTATTATTTTTTATGACCAAAGCACGGCAATGAAATGCTGGAGTTGCAACACACGGCGAGTGCCGATGACTGTTATTCCAGCAGCACGGCCGTCGCCATCGTCCCCCTCTTTGAGTCTCCGTCTGAGAGACCCTGCAGTGCTCTTGAAATTCAGCACATGCATCATTAGTGCTCTTATTTTAATACCTCGTTCGGATCCTTTATTTGGATTTATTTTTTAAAAATTTTTTAAGGACTGTTGGTAAGCTTTGAGGCAGAGCCTTATTTATATATATATATTTTTTTTAAATAGCTGGTAACTGCTTGTTAGACCAAGCTTTGGGTAAATTAAACTGAGGAGGACATTAAGATAATTGAGTTTTTGTGTCATTAAAGCTGGTGTTATTTTTCCATAACCAGAACCAATCAAAATGTAAAATATGCACCAAAATGGCAAACTTCAATGATGTTTGTTATTTCATCAGTTTTTTGTTCTTTTTTGTAGTTTTCGTTTTTTAATCAAGTGGAGAATAATCAAACAAACCTGACATTTTCACTGGAAGGATTACACATAAGCCCTGTGGGGAATGATCCTTAACCATATCGCTGCATTTATTCTCTGTTTCTTTATTTGTCCCTGTGTCTTATATGATTAACAATTTGGCCAATAAATGTGCTTTCAGTTCATGTTATTAAATCACATGTAGGAGGGTATAGCATACCATAGTATACCAAAAGCTCACCAAGGTACCCTGGCAGTCAGGTCTGGACTGTGAGAGCAGACCTGCAGGATTGGGGGGGGGGGGGGGGGGGGGTGAGAGAGAGACAGGCAGACATGTCATGGCCAATATATATATTTTTTTAGTTTGAGACTTTGACCACAGCTTTGACAAAAGCCTAGGCGGTCCAGCAGTGTGTCTCTACCAAAGCTGAAATGAATCCTCTGACACTGTGTGAGAGGCGATCATTCTGAAACACTCTGGGTTTTCTTTATCACCCCCCTTGTTACTGTGCTGAATATGCTACTAATTTCACCAGCTTTTCAATCAATCAAGCAATCAATCAACCTGTCAATCAATTATTGGGGGGGGGGGGCATGGGCAGGAGGGATGCGTGGGTGTTGTCCTAACTTGCTTTTTTCCCACGGCGCGCAGGAACTGCCGCCATAGGCTATGCGTGGCAAATTGTGGTCACTCACTCACTCACTCGCGGACGACCTGAGAGGGACGTTTGGTGGGACGCATGCGCAGGCGGCGCTCCGTTTAGTAGGACACATGCGCAGGTGCATCTCCCAAAATCACCACTTCGAACGGCACGAGATTTTTAGGCACAGCTTTATCGCCTAACGTTACTTTAGCTAACCCTAACATGTTAGCGTTTCGCCTACTTTAGTTAACCTAGTTAGCGCGCACCACCGATACAGATGTATGGACACACGGAGGACAGCAAATAATGTTACAGAGGTGAGGACATGCCATAGCTAGCTAGCTAGCTAGCTATATAGTTAGCCAAGTTTTACTCATGACACTTTTGTGCAGGTTTCCCCCCCTCACACTTGTGGCTGCTGTATCAGCTGACCAGGTCCATCTTCTTTCTTTTTGCCACCATGGGACAGATTTAGAAACTCTTAGGAAGAAGTGTTTCTTTCCGGAGCCAAAAGTTGAGGGCGGGGTCGGTGACCTGGGTTATTGGAGAGAGGGATAAAATTTCTTGAAAGCTTTTTGATTTTGTTTTCAGGTACGGTCCTGCTAGGGGGCTGTCAGGTAGGGGGGCAGTCTGCAGCTGGCAGTTGTGTATATTGCACGAGCCTCGAGCGTTAACTTTTATATCACAGTGAGTGAGTAAAGTGGGACAGTGTTGGAAGACATGTATTACATTGCACTGTGTTTGCATAAGGCATGCCCATTGTTCACATTGCACTACGGGGTGGTCAAGTCTTCTTAACAGCCACAAACATTTTTTGTGTGGTTTCATTTTTCATTACGTTTGATTTCCTAATCGCATTCTTTAAAAAAAAACAAAAAAACAAGTCAAGTTATAGCAGCATACATTTAAACGTTGTATCTTTTCAAACCATTGGCATTAAGTGTGAATGATGCTGACAGAACTCAAGGTCTTGTTGGGGGTGTAAGGGTTTAGAGTCACCGCTCTCCTTAATTGCTGAAAATTGAGTCTTTGTTGCCATGATCTAGTGGCTTGAAAGTCACGACACCAGAATCCACTAAACGGCCTCCAAATGAATATGATACGCTGCCTCCGCAGATGACCTGCACAGATGAGAAAGAAGCACCAAGTGCCCCAAATCATTCACCGAAGTTGCAGGAGACAGTCATCGTATAACAACCCGAAACTCAAAAATAAACCACTTTTCTGTCAACCCCGCTTACAAATTTTCTTGAGGCTGTCAAAAAATTTTGAACCCCGGCGACTGTGCAGACTCGACATGACAACCCTCGCGACTCGATTCAATTTCAGGTGCCGATGAGAAGCGTAAATCCGAGCCGGGCACTTACAGGCTATTTGCACACGAAGGGCACTGCAATGTCACCGAAGTGCATTGTGGGATACAGCTGAAGAACTGTCTCCAGACATTCTCACCTTAACCTTACGTGTTAAATATAAGCAAACCATTATCATCGCTATGCCATGCTATTGCTAGTGCTATTTAACAATTTATGTTATTAAGCTATGAACATTCACATGACTGCTCATTTTTAATGTATGTCTCACTGCTTCAAGCTAATGCCTCCTGTACAACATTTGAAAATGCTACCACAAGGTCCTAAATAGCTGGGCTGAGATGTGAATGTCACTTGTAAACATCACTGTCGACCATCTGAGCTAAATTAGCACCAATTACTTCATCATCGTGGATGATTATGGCGGGGCTATCGGGCTATTAGTTTGATGTGTGGCTTGACAAAAAAGGCTATCAACGTCTTGTAGGAGGACTTGAAGCAGATGTCGAGAACAAGTGGAGATGGACTGTTGGCCTGATTTATTAGTTTGTATACGTTGCATTAGACATCACTGATTGGAATGGAACTCATTGAAAGAATATCTTTAACCCTTTGAAGGGTACGTTTTTTCGAATGCTTGTTTTTCAACATGCTAAGTCAGCATTCTAGAACTTCATTTGCTCTCAATTACCAGAATTGATTGTTACATCAGCGTTAGAATGTTCAAGAACATTCTAATCACATGTTTGTGACCTCACAGCTGAAAGGGGTTAAAAGCGGAACGGAACTGAAAAGTGCATACAATAATTTGAACAATAACTTGAACAACAACAGAAACCATTTCCATCTGTTCTCGGGAACCGAGGTGGACACAACTGTCACAAAGGAACTCGCTCTTCGAGAGCGTACACGGGGGATCTGTCACAGAAGAAAAGAGAGGTTCCATTGTTTGCCTGTGGCCCCGGGTGCGAGGAACATTTAATACGGGCGTCTGCAGAGATTAATCATATCTCGCGGTGTCAGAGTCAGCCGTCAAGTGCCCGGGACACAATGTGCCTCGATCCCGCGTTTGCGTGAGCACTGTAATCTCTCAATCGCTGTTTGGCATTCTGTCAGCCATTGTGTTTCAGACTGAACTTCCTGCCCTTCGCAGTCTCCAGCTGTGCAGTGTGCAGACGGGCAGAGGCACAGAAGAAGAGAAACGGGAAGAGAGTGCAAGGTCCTCATTGGCTGCCACTCACCTGATCAAGACAGCAGGTCCAATGGTATCACTTGTTGTAAAACAGTGAGTAGAGCATTCGACATTGGAAATGTCACATCTTGAGGGGGGGGGAGGCGGTTGGGGGTGGGATGATGGGGCAGTGAAGCTCTTTGCAGCTTGGGTTGAGACAGTGCTAGGGTTGCCAGATGGCCAGTTTTCGACAGGATTATCCAGTTTTCAAAATATTTGTACAAGTTAACGGTAACATGTATCCCCATCACCCCTCTCCCACCCCCCCCAGTCTGTGAGCAGTCCTGAACCCCCTCCTATGCGCCCCCCCCCCCCCCCCGTTAGCGAGTCCAAACTTCACCTACGTGTGTGTGGTGTCTGGTGGTGTGATGTCCAGGAATTGTAAAAAAAAAAAAAATCTGGCAACCTTATTCAGCGCTATCACGGTGCTATCTTGGCAGGCTGTGTTTCCAGCTCATTGTTCTGTAGCAGCTCATCTGGTCTGCTACTCCACAGCAACTCGCCTGGTCTGTCAATGCCTGCGATCTGCCTGCAGTCTGTCAGCATCATCTGTGCAGTCCTCCACAGCTGCTGCAGTGGCTCAGGCTGGCTGTAATAGGGGCTGTTGCATTACTTTTTCACCCTCCTTTATCCTTTAAGGTGTATGATCACAAGTGTGTGATTAGAATGTTCTTAACTGAACATTCTAATCACAAGTACGTGATTAGAATGTTCTTACCAGAACATTCTAATGCTGATGTAACAATCACGACTGGTAACTGAGTGCAATGGAGTTCTAGAACACTAGCTTAGAATTTTGAAACACACAAAAAAAATAAAAACATTCCAAAAAAACCTGCTCTTTAGTGGGTTAACTGAAGATTTGTACTGATGGGACAGGTAGTAAATATCCTCCTGAGATCAAACTGTGAAAAAAAATTGTGAAGTCTTGTATGAGTGTCTTTAAAAACATATTTCAGGAAAAATATATTCAAAAAAATGCTATTTATTTTATTTTTATTGAATTAGAACACATGGTTCTTAGGATGAAGCTCAGAAACTCATGCCCCTGCAGGGGACAAAAATTAATTGCTGGGTCTCAGGGTGATATATGGTCAAAACAGGCTAAAGACGTATGAAATATGTATGCTTATAATGAGGGCGATGTTGATCATTTTTCTGTTGTTATTAACATTGCACCAGCTAATCAAGCCGTTCATTTTCTGTAGCAATTATGAACGGCGCCACAAGCATTATAAAAAAAAAAAAAACATGCCTCGAACTTGAATAATGTAATCATTAATTCCCTCGCGCCGCACTGTAATTGCACAGAAGAATGGGCAGCCGAGCTTGTAGAAATCCTTCGTTAAAGGCCGACTATCATGCCTGAGCACCAGCTCTACAGCCAGTTCAAAAAAACAGCGCGGAATAATTATTTCTTAGCCATTACTTGAGTGTGACCTCTGCTTTAATCCTCTGGTTAAAGACCAAGGCCCTCTTCAGTCTATCTAATCCCCTCCATAATCCATAACAAAACTGACCAGCGTTACCGAAGCACAGCGAAGCCGGAAACACGCGTGACATCATCGGCACGTTTCCGTGTTTTAACGAAGCGCAAGGTCGCCGTATCTGGCTCTTTCGAAAGAGGAGGTGCAGCCGGACGATGGTCGCTGCGCTCGATCCCGCCGGAAACCCGTCCAGCCAGAGCCGGCTCTCAGCCCGAGCCCGGAGAAAAAAAAAACGGAGCTTTGATTTATACAGCCGCGAAACGGACTTTGAGGACCAAAGAAGGGGACCGCGATCGGGAGTGGAAAAGGTGAGTTAAAGTCCTGTTTTGGATTTCCGACATGAAAGGAGAGTACAGGTGTGGGTGGAGGTGTGCCATAACTAAACTCACTGTTTAATGAAACCTTTCTCTCTCTCTACATATATATATATGTATATATATATATAAATATATATATACATATATCTGAGACTGCATTAAGTGTCCACATACCAAAAAAGCTGTCAGAATGTTCGACGTGCTAATTGTGGCCTTACCCCAAGCAGAGTAGGCTTTACAATGTTTTTTTAATTTTTTTTATTATTTATTTTTTTTATTCAATGTTACAGAACTCCATTACTTTCAATTACCAGTAGTGACTGTTATGTTCCAGAATTTTCTGTTAAGAACATTCTAGAAGCCCATTCATGCTCTTTCATTTGTGATCAGAAGGTGAAAGTAGTGCCGGTTGGTGAGCATCCTCGCTTTCCCACAGAAAAAACAAGCCACAGGTAAGTGGTTCAGGTTAGTGAGTCGCCAATAACAGGCGAGCGCTCCGCCCATTCCAGGATCTGAAGCAAAGCCTTGCCCTCACATCACGGAGAGAGAGAGCAAAGCTTTGCATTCAAATCACCTTAATGTAATGTAAGTGGTGGACACTTGTTCTACATTACAGGCATTCAGCAAACCACTCTTATCCAGAGTGACTTACACAACATTTTATATAGCATTTGCACAGCTGGATATATACTGAAGCGGGGCAGTGTAAGTATCTTGCTCAAGGGGGCAAGGTGGGCCTACCTGGGAATTGAACCTTTGACCTTTAGATTACAAGGCCAGTTCCTTACCCATTATACCACACTGCTGCCAAGTTTTATCAAAACATGTAAAATAAGTGCATACCGAAGGTCGTCGGAACCCAGGTTTGATAAGGTACGATTCTCATGAAGTATCAGTTATCCATACACAGCCGGTGACATCGAGTCTAATTCACACTCTACAGAGAGCGTTTGGAACAGGAAGTAACCTTCCTCTATTCTCTCCCACCCACCTGGGACTCCAAAGCAGTTGATGTTTGAAAGTTGTTTTTGTAATGAACTCCCCTGGTGGGGATCACAAAGCCCTCAAACGGCCCTCCTGGCCTATTTACATTTTTATTTCCTCTAAACTTTATTTCTTCTAAACTTTATGTCCTCCCTACCTCCAGATATATAATAATAATAATAATGCAAGTAAAATGGCTACAATAAACACTGGGCACAATTGGTATTGTGAATGCTTTTAAAAAAACCTTACTCTGAACTGCAGGAACTTAACTCTCAGTCCACACTCAACTTATAAAGTATATTAAACCATTTGTCTCACTAAATTAAATTAGAGGAGTTAAAGATCACTTATGACCATTCCCATGTAATCATTAATATCTTTCTTCTCTACATAAATGCATTTTAGCACTTCTGAGCTGTGAAAGGACTGTACTGTTTACTCTGTGCAAACATTGCTTTAGCACTGAATTTATAAATATATTTATACTGGGCTGATTTGAATATTTGTCAAGCAGAGCTTGGAATTATACTGCATGGCCTCCAACAAGTCTTGGCTGCAATTAATCCAAGCGACTGTATCATTTTTATTTATTTAATTATTTATTTCTAAGTGCAAACCACTCCCCCCCTTCCACAGGACCACTTTATTTTTCTTTTCTTACTTTAATCAAACCCACCCATACCACCCCCCCCCCACCCCCACCCCCCACTGTGTCATCACAACACATTTATTTATGAACTATTACCAGATGAATTGTTCAATTTATATATGAATGCCGTGAGGGCTGTCTGTCATTGTCCTAAATCTTCGCACCTTTTTTCACCAAGTCACCAAGATAAAAGCCCAGAAGCGCGTTTTTAAGCACAAAGGCTCCGTGCTTTCCAGATGTCTCTTTTTATGGGATCAATGTCAGAGCTCAATAACATTGTCTCAGCCCTCCAGGGCGGGCTTCCCGCTGACACATGACAGACACCTGTGATTAAGTCGCAGGTTCTCCACACCCGGGGACGGCTTAACGCGCCTGTGACCTCGGACTCAATCGCCCCCGCACACCCCCCACACCTCCCCCCCCACCCAACCCTCATCCATTACCGCGTTTGGCGTCAACGCCCCAAAAGACAAGGTCGAGGGTTCGACGGTTTCTATTATCGGTTCTGCTCTTTTTGACGTGGATGTGGCACAGGCCACTTATTTTATCATTGGGTCGTATCGTTCCCCCCCCCCCCCCCACCTCCCCCCCCTTTTTTTTTCCTGCTCACACTAAACGGAGCATCTATTTGAGATATGAATAGCCCCGGTCTCATCGCTCCTATATCCTCTGTCAGTTCCGGAGATCTCAGAGCAGTAAGTGCATCCAGGAAACCGATCTGCAACCAGATCTGTGTATTGAGATCTGAGTTTTTTTTGCTTCCTTCCAGACGTTCCATTCCCTTCCCTCTGGGGGGGGGGGGGGGGGGGGGGGAATCCCCAAAATGCCCGGGTGAAATACAGCAAACACCCCAAGAGGCGTTCGGTTCAGATTTATAAAGGAGCAGGAGCGATTACCTTCCCTCGATCGCTCGTTTCTACCTCCCACCCGCCAGGGGTATGAAAACACAAGCTCCCAGCTGGAAGGGAATCCCACAATGCAATGCTCCGCACGAAGAAGAGCAAAGGACAGGGCCATCCGGTTCAGCTTTTGAATTGTTCCTCGTCTACCCTCCCTTGCAGAGCACCTGTTAAGTTCACCAGTTGCACGGCACACATTTCGTCAGAAAAAGAGCTCACACCAAAAGGAAAGGGACCAAAAGGAAAGGGAATGTGCAAAAGTGGGTTTGACTGCAGTCCAGCTGATGCTAATTTCCTCTTCACAGTTCACCGGGCGAGATGGTTCCCATTACAGCCAGAGGATCATCTCTGGAGAGCCGTGTCATCGGAGTTGAGGACATCCTGGAGACCGAAACCGTTTCTCTCAGGAAAAGCTGTAACCCAGGGGTTGTCCGACCTTATCCGAAAAGAGCCGGGGTGGGTGCAGGTGTATTATATCAGCCCAGCACTACGACGCTTGAGTCTACTTATCGAGTTCCTGATTGAAGTCCATGATGAGTCAATGATCAGCAATGAATCAGGTGCCGTAGTGCTGGGCTAAAACAAGCCTGCACCCACAGGCAGAACCGAACAGCCACATCCTCCCTTCTTCATGTGGAGCATTGCATTGTGGGACAAAATTACACCCCCCCCCCTCGCTCCCCCGCTCCCCTGCTGTAGCCAGATAGCTAGCGCTCCTCAGGTCTGGTAGCCACAATCATCACTGATGCGCAGGTCAGGGCTGGTAGCCACGATCATCACTGACGCATGGGGGGGTGGGGAGGGGGATTCTCTCAGTCCCTCTGAACAGACGTGGGGAGGAATTCTCAGAATCTCTCTGAACAGACGTGAGGAGGATTTCTCTCCATCTCTCTGAACAGACGTGGGGAGGATTTCTCTCCATCTCTCTGAACAGACGTGGGGAGGATTTCTCTCCATCTCTCTGAACAGACGTGGGGAGGATTTCTCTCCATCTCTCTGAACAGACGTGGGGAGGATTTCTCTCCATCTCTCTGAACAGACGTGGGGAGGATTTCTCTCCATCTCTCTGAACAGACGTTGGGGACGTTGAGTGGTACTGCTCATAGACAGCCAGCCAGGCTCTCTCTTCAGCTTTCCTCCTCCTCCTCCTCTTCTTCTTCTTCTTTAGTGAACTGCAGCTGGGGATGGCGTGGATCGCTGCCGTAACACGGATCTGCAGCCTTCCTAACCCTGCGTCACTTCAGGTTCTTAAACGGGGTTAATTATGTTTCATCATCCCCCGCGGCTGAAGGAAATGAGAGAGAGGATAGCTGAGCCTCCTCTTCATCTCACCAACCCTAAATGTCTGTAGTAGTATACGTATATATGTGTGTGTGTGTTTTTTTTTTGAGGCAATTCTAATATGCCTCAAGAGGACATGGATCTGGGCCAGTCACTAATTTATGCGTACCACAGCATCTTTTAGATTTGCATGAAAATAGGAAAATGGAGCAGCTTCCCTTCTAAAGCTCCAGAGACTGTGTGTGTGTGTGTGTGTGTGTGTGTGTGTGTGTGTGTGCGCGCGCACGCGTCTGTGTGTATGCGTGTGTTTGCGTGTGTGCGCGTGTGTGTGTGTGTGTGCGTGTATGTGTGTGAGAACAAGGCCTCCCTGATTCTGGGGGTGAGGAGAGCGGGTGATTACCCTAAGCATTCTGTCATCCGTGTTAAGTATTCATGAAAAGCCAATTATGTAATTAAGTGCTTGGACAGAACAAAACCTCCTTCAAGTGCTACAGAACCAGTGTTGCCTACCCCTGATGTATGCGCATGGATATATGATGCAACGCTCTTGTGTTATACCACCAGTTACGGTACTGTAACAAGTTGGTGATTAGTGACTCACCACTGGTGATTAAAAAGAAAAAAAAAACTTGTTGCATAAATGTGGGTGTATAGCTCAACAAAATTTTATTATTCCATAAAACTAGGGTGCATTATATCATAGCTTAATATTCAACTGTAAGGGCCCTGCAAGTTTTTATTAATGAATTAATTGAATAATAAAATGTGCAGGGCTGTTACAGTTGAACTTTCGATTAAGATATAATGCACGATAGTTTCACGGAATAATAATTAATTAATATTTTTCCAACAAATACTCCAGCGAGCCTTTACCAGTAGCCTGAACAGTCTGTTAGAGATAAAATGCCAACTCGCAAGCTAACTGCTAAATTAACCAGCCATTTTCTTTTATCTTTGTGTGCTGCTGGAACATTTTCTTGGCAGAGAACAACGCAAATACGGCCGTCTCCACACCAGAAAGCTTTTTGGAAGGCGTTGCTTCTGTTGAACGGGACCATCGAGTAACGCTACTTATCTCTCACACATACAGATCAAATCGTCGAGAAGTTCTGTTACTGTTAGATGCAAAAAAAAAAAAAAAAACTGTGCAAATGTATTTCTGCCAGAATTACAGTAGGTGTGCATCTCCATTCCCACTTACTGCTTCCTACACCCCCCCCCCCCCCATCGACCCCCCCCCCCCCCCCCCAGGGTTTGTATGCAAATTTGTATGCATTTGATCAGCTCACGGAGCTGTGAGTTTGACAATGGGAAATTAACCATCAGAGTATAAATACAATGGTTTTCTTTGGGAGGACTGCAAGTGATAGATTGATATAACTGGTCAGTATTGGTGCCTATTAGCCCGAGCCTTACAACATATGACATCATGGCCCTACAGTCTTCCGTCCTCAGCTTTGTGCTCTCGTCAATGACCAGAGGTAAACAACGATGAGACAGAAATGATTTCACTCTGCCAAGGGTTACCGAGGGTCTAAGGCTGCTTTCTCACCTATTAATAGTTTTTAAGTTGCTTTTTTCACATTTATTATTTAGTTTCAGCAATTTATTTATTTATTTATTCATTTATCTATGCTCAGGTTTTATTAGGTTTCGCACTGTCTGATTTTAAGCGAATCACAATTTGTAAACAAAAATTACGCTGTCATCCCATCCAGGGCGTTTGTTTATCGAGCATAAATTTGGCTGGGTAGACGCAATTTCACCTTGTAAAATTTTATTTGGCCCAGCCAAACGCAACTTCACTTTTGTAAAGATTTAAAGCATGTCATCAGCGTGATTTAAAATGTTTATTTCTTTTTGCCTAAATGGCTTTAATTCTACCCTGCGACATTGAGGAGCGCAGGAACTGAATGTAATAAATAACACTACTTTTCTTCCCGCTCGTAGGCCTTTCGTCCCACAATGCACTGCATCATTTTTGGGTCGTTTCCCTGCAGGTAGGTCAGACCGCGTTCTCACGGTGCTTGTTTGATGCACTCTCGGGTGTGAATGGAGGGGATCTCACCTGCCCAAAATTAATCACATAAAAGGGGGTAAATGGACTGGAGTTGAGAAAACCCACTCGCTCTCCACGAACGAGGTGTAAAAGCCTCTTATGTCTGCCAGGGTTCCTGAAGTTACCACTGTGTTGGTTTTTCCCTGAAAATATCCCCGGTTTCCCACCAGCTACCAGGCTGCTTTCCTCCTCTAATCGCTGCTTGTTATCCTGCCACGCCGGCGCGGCTGGTTGTGTGGAAAATTGGTCGCGGCTGAGGAGCCGGCCCGTGTGGTGTCCTCCTTTTATGAGATTTCTAACCGGGGGAGAACAATGTTGGGGAATAAAATAAAATAAAATAAAATAAAATAAATAGAAGACAAAGACAGAATAAATAGCAATTGCGTATTTGCTAATCCCGCGAGGCTGTGAGTGAAAAGATTGTTTACCACCCCGTCTTGTAAGAGAACTGGGACTTATAACCAACCATAAGCAGTCAAGATGAAATCACTGGTGGTCCCAAGGATTCTTGAACCGTTGACAATGGTGCTTGTCAAGTTAATATTAAACTATGAGTGTTTTCCTGGAGGAAGTCTGGGGGGATCTTAGAAGGAAAAAAAAAGAATGCAATGGGTGCAATTGCTCTTCTTACCACCAGGGGCAGTGCAGCTCTACGAGATGACTTTTCTGACTCAATTATTAAATTGTACTCCTGTCAAGTTGAGGTGTCATTTACTGTAGATGATATCTTAGGTGGTATACTGACAGGGATTGCATGCTTCAATGTGCATGTGTGTTTAATGCATTACTTTTATTCATGACAGATTATCTGTGTGCGTGTGTGTGTGTGTGTTTGAGGGCGGAGGGGTGCAGGGGTTAGGGTTAGGGAAGACAAGCTTATTATCTGATGTCTTCAGAAAACACTGATCTGTCAGTCTTCAAGGAGCATTATTTAATCTAATTGCGTACCTTCTCTTGGTGACGGATTGAAATCCAACCATCTCTCTTTTGAACTGCAGCTGCTGACGGTTAGAAATTCCACCTAGAAATTCTCATTCATCTTTGCACGTCCTGTATCTCATGATCCGAACTCTGAACTCGCCTGTATTTGTTTTGGTACGGTTCATTCGTACGCGGTGACCTGTGCCACGTGGCCCACTCTGATGCTGTGTTCTGCGTCGCGCACACTCTAATGTTCTCATGAATCCCTATGGTTATGTTAGCGCGGTGTTTAGCTAGGTTAAAATAGCGATTATGGCTGTACAGTTATATTATTGACACCGTGGGTTTGATCCCCCACCCATGCCTTGCCCTTGCAATAGACAACTGAAACTGTTTGGTGTTCTTCATCTTTGACTTCCTTGTTTTTTTCTCGAGGTTGCTTCCTGCAGTTGGCGTGGTGGCCAAGTGGTAAGGCGTTGGTCTCGTAAACCAAAGATCGTGGGTTCGATCCCCATCCATGCCTGTGTTTAGCCGAGGGTAGTTCTTTGCTTCACTTCAGGAGTTTACAATCATATCAGTGCTTTTTTCACGTTATAAGCAGTGAATAGAGAGGTACTTTAACAATTCAGAGAAAGCACTTTTGTCTGTAGTACAATGGCAAAGCTTGAAAAAAACCTGGCAATCAAAACTGATAAATGGTTTTATTGTGTATAGTGTTTTATTTTTCCATCGATGCATCAGTGCTGCTGCAACTTCCTTTTGTATCAAGTCCATGAAGACAAACCTTCAACCATCTGCTTAAACCCTCAGTTCTGCAACAGCTGTTCTTTTAAACCAGGGACCTGTTCTTTCAAACCATGGACCTTTTGAATGACTGAATTGCTATGACTGTTACAAAGCATGACTCTTTCTGCAGATATTGTGTTTCTGCAGTACACACACTCACACACACACACACACTTACACACATGCGCACACACACACACACTTACACACCCACACCCCCACCCCCACCCCCACCCACACACACACAAACTTGCACAAGCCATTTTGGGATCTGTGATGTAAATGCGCAGCAGGGGGGAGAATTTCAGTTGCGAAGGACAGGAATGGCTGTCAGGGCAGTTGAATTTGAATTCGTTTGATGGAGACGGCGGGATTTGACTGCAGAAGCCGTGGCCGCGGCGCGGGGGAAGGACGGGCTTGAGCGCGCGTGACAGCGACGGCGGCTTTCATCCCCGCGGTTATCACTGCCGTCACGATCGCGGTTTAGCGCCTGGAGCGGCGTTTCTGGACCCGCCGCTTGAACGTTCCAGAACAAAGCCAGCATTTAAATCGCAAAGTTTGTGGGATGTGCCGAGTATGATTGTCGGTTTTAAATGAGCAATTATCTTTTTTTTTGTTTTGGACTGGGTCATTCAGCCATTTTCTTTTTTTTATTAATGCACTGTGAGTTCACACGGGTGATTAAAAAGTTACAGCAACGTGATGCACATCTGCTGCCCAGTATCGCCATCGAGTCATGGAGACTGAGTCACTATAGAGCCACGATAATTTGCTTCCAAAAGCAAAGACAGCAAGGCGGTTGTTCAGTGTGTGTGTGTGTGTGTGTGTGTGTGCTTGTCAGTTTTCCATTCATGTTTGCTTTATAACATCAGGTAACATTAACTTGAAAGCTAGAAGCTGAGTCTTGATGACGACTGTCACTGACTCACCAGATTGGCTCATATTGTTGACACACCTGATTGGCTCATACGATGTCCTGGCCAAATTCCCAATCTGGCTTTCACAACATGCTACCTAATCATACCCCTGTTTAATTGGCAAAAAAATGTTCTCTCCCTCTCCACATCAGCTGATTTCGGTGCAAAATGGCTGCCGTGCATCGCCCAGAAGGGTCATATACTTTGGTGAGGCGAGTTTCCCCCTCACCACTGTAAAAAATGTTTTGAGTCCCGAAAAAAGCGCTATATAAATGTAAGGAATTAATGTTGTTGTTATTATTATTATTATTATTATTAGTAGTAGTAGTAGTAGTAGTAGTAGTATTATTAGTAGTAGTAGTAGTAATAGTATTATTAGGATGGTGCTGTTTCATAGTAGGGCACCAGAATGTGAGAGGTTGAGATGATGCTGTTTTGGCGGTGGGAGTATGAAGTGGAATGAGACTTGATTGGGAGACGGCCCTTAGATTGTTTTACATTAGTTTGAAAGCCATATGGTCTGCCTCATGAGGGAGTCATTCTGCGTTTTTTTTTTCCTTCTCTCTGTTCCCTTTTGGATTGGCTGTGTAATAGCTTCCTGAAATGTCTTGTTTGCAGTCCTTTCTCGTACATTTTCATCACGCACTTAGGCGAGGAATTTATTATTTCTCTCCAGGTAGTAATTAATTTACAAGCATTTTGGGATTTGGAGGAAAAGCTCAGCATTAGTGGAAGATGGCCAGATGCTAAGTGTCTTACCATCAGTCGTCTAACGCGACATATTCAGAAAAAAGGCAATAGTATCAATGTTATCATTATACTGGAAAAAAAATCCAGTGACACTAGGACAGGAGGAGTGACATTTGACGTTAGAAACCTAGAAAGACTGGGAGTCTAATGCGTGTTGAAAGGCATCCAAAGAATGGATCGCTTTTCTCCTTGTCGTCATGGTGAAAAGAGTTGACGAGCAGCTGACAGCGAGGTGGAGCTAGTGACATCACCCTGATAGGCTAGCGCTGTCTGGCCCCACAGAGCGGCGTGGTGGCAGGTGATTTTGCAGGCTTGAGATTGCAATGGTGGATCAGGAGTCAAGAAAACCCCCCCCCCCCCCACAGTACCCTCAAGGACCCCCAGGCGTCCGCAGACTGCCTGTTTAAAACCCCAGGCCCATGAAGCAGTATTTTTAAATCCCTTTGCTTGTGAGACTTTCACAGCATATAGAGTTGAATGAAAACCATGGGGGATGCAGGATATGGGGTGTAACTCTTTTTAAAATTTTACAAAATATATTGTCCTGGGCCTGAAAATTAATTGCTGCAGCCCTGACTATGTATGAGAATATAGATATAATATAAAAATTAAAGATAGACAACCTGGACATGAGGATTTTTTGATGACCCTCAGGATGCATTGCATTACGGAATTGCAAGTCTAGTTACCATAAAGTGTCTTGCAAAAAAATCACTATAGATGCTGAAAGTAAAATTGACACTGACCTATTCTTACATACAAAATCACAAAATGTATTCTTGCATTCAGCAGAACACAAAAAAAAGGTGTTGTGGGTTCAATCGGTTTTGTGACAACTGAATGGATTTCAGCTCGATTTGGGACAAGCGCAATTAGACAACCGGGATAACTAGCTTTGCCGGTGCCATGTTCCCTGATAGATGTCTTTGTTTCATTTGCCCAATTAAGGTATGTCTCTTTTTCTGTTTTTTTTTCTTTTTGCAGGTGTATCTCAGCGAATCGCTCTGTGGCTGACACAGGCAGACCAGAGATGGAGATAATTTGAGGGTTTTGGGGGGGGGCAGCAGATGGAGGTGACGCAAAGCCCGCTGCCGTCACCCAGCAAACAGCGCTGGGGAAAGCTGTAAATAACATCGGCCAAGCTATCCCATAATTCTCCTCATAAGCAGGTGTGAGAAGGAAAACGCGCGTGTGGCCCCGTCGAGCCCAGCATGATGATGATGATGGTCTGTGAGCTCAGCTGCTGATTGGGTAATGAGGGACATCTGTCTGCCTACCACATCATCACTGTTGCTTTTTCCACCCAGAGCAAACACCTTCTCACACCCCCACGACCCCCCCCACCCCCCACCCCCCTCCATTTATTACCACCTCCCCACTAGTTTTTGTGCATCACACACAGGAAAATGCTCAGTCATTTCTTACAAATCACCTCTTACAGAGTACATATGGTCCCAACTGGACCTGTGTGCACTCTTCTAGAGTTGAATTAACACTGGATAGTTATCGTGCAGCTCCACCAATCCACTGTGGTGAGCTTTCTGGTGCAAAATGGCTGCCATGCATCACCCAGGTGAGTTCCCACTCGTCACTGTAAAGCACTTTTAGCTTTCGGAAAAGTGCTATATGAATGCAATGATTCATTCATAGGCACATCTCAAGTACACTAAACAGGCTCTAAGTGTCTCCAAGAGGCAGTGAACAAAGCTTCCATCCGTTCTCCGTCAATTAAACTTAGCTAATTATAGTTCTCTTTTAACAAAGGAATTTTGCAACAATGGGAACAGGCTGCTTTACAGGCAAGTAACGTGCCAATATGCAAACAGATGCTCCGTGAAAATGTTTGGGGAAAAACCTCAGCTCTCCGCACGGAACCGAATATGAATGATTGATAGCAATACTCGCTGGCGTATGTATATTTAATGCAACATAGACTTTGAATTAATTAAAACACGGCCTCCAAATTCGCCAGGATAATAATGAAATGATTGAAAAACAAATTGAAAGTCGAAAAAAAAAAATTACAATGACTTTTTCCTTTTTGGAAAGTATTTAGCGACTAAAAGCCCTTTAATGCCTGATTATCAGTTCTGAAGGAAAATTCAAATACTGAAAAATCAGCAAATCGATGTGATTTACTCGAGAAGGCGCTGACAGGGCTATTTAGTGAAACAGCTCTGTCTGCTTTTCAGAGCTCTTACCTGCTTTCTGTCAGATTACGGTTGTTTCCCTCCAAAACTGCCTAATGCGTTACTTACAACGACACTGGAATGTCAGTCTGAGAACAATAGCAATATATTATTTTTATTCATTTCCTTTTTTTGCCGAAATGTTGTCTTAAATCTGTGGATCCACACTGTCCTTTGGCAGATTAGTATTAAAGCAAAACAACTGAAGGCGAACAGGTCTGCTCATATAATCTTTATTGTACCTATGTCCTGTCAACAGGCTGTCACCAAGTGATTCTTCACCCAGCTGCAGTGGATGTGGTTCTTTAATTTTCTGTGATGTTATGCATTTAACATGAGCAATGTCGTTAGTGCTCAGTGTACATTGCTATATTTTTTTAAACATGAAAAGTCATTCATTCATTCATTCATTCATTCATTCATTCATCTCCAGTCCATAAGTGCCTCGTCCTCGCTTGACAACCGTAACTGTGGCGTTTTTCACCTTTGTCTTCCTTTCTTTTTTGTGTGGGCAGTAAATATATAACATCAAACATGCCTTTGCAGTTTTTTTCTGTTTTAATAATAAAGGTTACTATTTGTATCAGGTGCGGTGGCCAAGTGGGAAGGCTTTGGTCTCGGAAACCGAAGATCATGGGTTCAATCCCCATCCATACCTGCTCTGCCGTCCTTCAGTGGCTTTTCAGATGTTGTCAACAAGTAAATGATGTCTTCACCTTATAGGTGGAAGTACCTCTATAATTAGATAATAATTAGAGCTGAACTGTTTTAGCACTTACAAGTGCCATACGTACCTTTTTTAATGATAATTTTTTATTCTTCTGCTGTTAAAATGTGCAGAAGATAAGGATGAAGAATAAAACACCATTGAAAATATCAAAGCGTTGGAACAGATGGGATGAAAATCAAGATCATTGGTTTATGAGACCCAAGCCCGACAGCTTGGCTACCATGCAAGACTGCAAATGAATGACTAAACGTTTTTTGTTGAGTAGTGCATGCTTTTGTCCTCTGCAGAGTTCAAGATTGGATGGGGGTTGGTTTACGAGACCAAGGCCTTACCACTTGGCCACCATGCCTGTAACATGTATTGCTTGTATGACATTATATATTTTCTGCCCAAATCAAAATTGTAAGGAAGACAACAGTGAGGAGTACCACGCAGTTGTGATCACCTATAGCAAGGACTGCGGGTCAAACCCAGCATCCTTGGCTGACAGGACCAAAAGCATTACAGCTTGGCCACCACAGCGCTTACTAGGGCCAGAATTAATTTATAAATGAATGAATAATAAACAAATTAATTAGCTATTTATATTTATTTATTTATATATTGGTGTACACACATACTAATTACCATTATAATGTGCAAGTGTGTCTTTTGCGTCATAATTGTCTGGTTTTAGACGCCGACTGAAAAAAAGAAAAAAAAAAAAGTTTTGTTTTTGGCCTTTTGCTTTCTGAGCCACCACCTCTCTCTATCTAACGAGCTGTTGCTATGGCGTCAGAAATAACCCTGGACGCAGAGAAAGAGTGACCGTTGCTCAAAGAGAGAGAGAGAAAACCATTTATTCTTCACCTGGTTTCTCTTCACGTTGTGAGGCGGTGACGTACTCCGGGGGCGCGACGATGCGGAGCGAGAGAGAACGCCGCGTAAACTGGGCGGGGTTTTCCCAGGGCTCCGCCACATTCTGAGCGATGTACTCGAGCGCCCGCGTCGTTGTTGTTCGTTGTCGGTGTGAAACAGTGAAACAGGAAGTGGCCATTTCCTGCAAACTGTACTATCGTAACCCCCCCCCAGCATGTAGCATTGGATTCTGGGAAACAGTTTCTGGCTCACGGGGCGAGAGAATATGCACGGCGGTGCTCCCTGAGTGGAATGCTGCCAGTAACCGTGGCAACTTCAAAAATCGCGGTCGCCCGTTTCCAAATCGGGGAAGAAGAAGGAAGAAAAAAAAAACACAGGAAGCAATTGTTTTTAAAAAATTAAGATGTGTCGTGGGGGAGGTTATAAGTCGACCTCCCCGGGGATATCTATCTTGGATTCAAAATGAAATCAGTCAGGCTTCAGGGCCTACTCTTTTTCGAATCTTATCGCATGGAATGACTGCGGCTATAGAACCATTTTCTGATAACGGCTTCTTAATACACCGTAATGGATTTTCTGTTTGACAGCTTTGATAAATATGTGATAACAACAATGAGAACAAAACGACCGGGAAGTAGTGCTGGATGGGTGCACTGTGCTCGAGCAAGGGGAGCCATCTCCCCTCCTCTCCCCATCGCCAAAAAATATATAAATAAATAAAACCTTGCATCACATGCATCAAATTATGCCTCGGGAATGTCTATTGGATATTATTCATATTTATTCGCTTTGCCAAGAGCCCCTTCTCTAAGATGAAGAGCAAAGCTTGCATTTCACACAATAACTGAACACGGTGGCTGAGTGCTGAAGAAACTCAAGCTAGGCATCTTGCTCAAGGATAAAGTAAAATAACCCGTCCCCCTCCCCAAGCACCCCCACTTGGGATTAACCATCTGGTTATGAGTGCAGCTCCTCAGCTACCATTACATTACATTACAATCGCTCGGAAGGTGTTCTTATCCAAAGCACCGCACAGTAGTGGAGAACACCGGTGTCACTCTCAGGAACAGAAAAAAATGCTGTATCACCAAGACGGCACAGAGGCCCAGTCATAATTAACAAGTGTAACCTAACAAGAAATTATTTGTATCGTAACAACAACAAAAAAAGGTATGACCAGACATAGCTATACCAATAACGTTATCCAAAAGGAAATCCAAAGAAAGAAAGAAAAAAAGACAGGATATCTAAAGGCATTCAATGCAATGTTAGGAGGTGAATCTTCAGTCTTCCATGCTGCATTGCTAACCGTGTGCACGTAGGGCAAACACTCAGTTACCACTTAGCATTATGACCTGCAACCGGAAACTGAAAGCAAACCGCCTGAGTCTGCAGATTTGCTCTGTCGGTGCATGCTGGCCAAATGCGTCAGCTCGACAGGGCTTCAAAGATGCACAATTTAAATAGTGGTGACACAGTCTCTGCGCAAACTGGTTTATAAAATCACACCAAGCAGGGCTGTCACTTCCTAGCTCGTTGTGTCAGTGCGAGCAGGGCATATAAATCCTATGTCGCCTCTTTTGTGTACATTCAGGTAATCGTGTGTAAATGCTACAATGTTGCGTTTCTTCTATTGAAGTGTGATCCGTGCTTATCGGCGCTCAACAGTTGTCTCACTTTGCATTGTTCTGGAGGCTAATCCTCCCCGCTGGATGCAAGTACTGTGACATCACAATGGCAGTCGGAATTTTTCCGGGTTTGCTTGGGAAGTGTTCCGTGCCTACGACTAGATCAGTGAAAGACAATCGATTTCAAAGGAAGCGGATGGAACAGAACTTTAAGGGTGATTAGACAGGGCAGCAGTTCATTGACACTTTGACCACAGGCTTTACTGTACGCTTTGCACTGATGTCACAAGGAGAATCATTTATTGCTGGCATGGTGGCCAAGTGGAAAGGCGTTGGTCTCGTAAACCAAAGATCATGGGTTCGACCCCCATCCGTGCCTGGATTTTGCTATGGACAATTTCAAATGCTGGCTTTGCTGTCCTTCCATGGTTGATTGGAATTATTTACTCTCAACGAGTAAATAATTCCAAACATGTCTTCCTTATAGGTGGAAGTGCTTCTCTAATTAGATAATGATTAGTGCTGAACTGTTCTAGGACTGTAAGTACCATACTTACCTTTTTCATTTATAGTTTTATTCTTTTATGTACAGAAGACAAGGATGAAGAATAAAACATGATTAAGATAGTCAAAGCAAAGTTGCAGATGAGGTGGGATGAGATGGGATAAGCACAGTTCGAGAAACAAAACTAAAGTTAGGATCGCTTTTGTTTATTTTCCCCAAATTTGGCTGCAGTCAGACGGTCTAATGCAGGGGTGTCAAACTAAAGTCCTAGGGGGCCACGGGTGTCCGCGGGTTTTTTTGTGCTTTTCTGTTCAATCGCCCTGCAATTAAGGCTTTGATAACAAGGTGTGCGTGTGGACTCTTTAGCCAATCGATGGCTTAAATGAACCGCTGGACCCCGAGAGCAGCCTAAAAGCCAGCAGACGCAGCGGCCCTCCCATGGCTGGGGTTTGACACCTCGTGCCTTAACACCTGGCACCTTACACTTCAAAGTTTTGGGAGACCTAAAAAAAGGTCCTGGACGGCGGAAGCATTACCTGCGGGCACGTACGTCGTACGAGTGACGGGCGATCGATACGCGCGTCGCCCGGTGCCTTCACCAGAAGACACAGCCGGCTGTCCCTTTCAGGAGAAAGCTGCGGGAAAACATCCGCTCTAAACAAACATCCGCTCCGTGGCTTGACTCTCGAAAAGGCTCTTCGCTTTTTGTCTGAAGTGTCCTTTCAGCCTCTACAGGGGGCTTTTTTACGTGGGCCCTGATGTGTTGTTGGATTTTTTTTCTTTTCAATGCTGGTTTCTTCACCCCCCCCCCCCCCCCCCCCCCCCACACCTAATTGCGTTCTGTTCTCTGAACCTGAAGTAAGAGCGTGAAGTGGTCCTTGGCCTTTGTTCGCCAGACGGTCTCGTCTTCCTCTCTTGTCTACTCACCACCCGCCATTTGGCTACACCTGTCACGGGACCACACGATAAATCTCTCTCTCTCTCTCTCTCTCCCTCTCGCTCTCTTCCTCTTCATCTCTCTCTCCATCTCTATCTCTCTCTCTCTCCCTCCCTCTCTCCATCTCCCTCTCTCTTTCTTTTCATCTCTCTCTCTTTCTCTCCATCTCTCTCCTTCCTTCTCTCTCTCTTTTTCTCTCTTACTCTCACCTTCTCCCTCTCCTCCCCTCTCTCTATCTCTTTCACCCCTTTCTCCATTTTCTGCCCCAGTCTATCTATCTCATAACAGAGCGCCCAGTGAAGTGAAAGTAAATGAAATGATGTTTGCATAACTACGTGAAAAAAAATCCCAAAGAATAATATAATGCGATATAAAATGTCAAGTGGATGAATAGCCAAAACAACTCCAAAACAGACAGACACACACGCAAACAAAGACTCATGCAGGCATGGATGGTGGGGTGCCCAGTGGGGGCTTGTATTTAAGTGCACAACAGCGCTCACTGCCATGTTTGTCCCAACTAAATATGTTTTAGGGTCTCCCTGCGGAGAGCTCTACGGGGATAATCTGTGCATTATGGGTTTCGGGTTCTGCGGGCCAGAATGTACCGGTTCTGGCGGCACGTCCTTATTTATGAGCCCGCGTAAAGGTGTCGCAGTTCGGGCCAAAGTTGGAGTTACAGCGAGAGGACTTTCTGTATTCCTTAAGGTATCATGATTCTGTGCTTTTTATTTTAATGCAGGGACTCAGGAAAAAAAAAAGGCCTCCCTTGATTTTCCCATTTGTGGTCGTCAGCTAGAGTTAAAGCAATTTCCATATGAAGTTTTATTTTATTTTATTTATTCATTTATTTGTATTCCTTGGACTGCAGTGAAAAAAAAGGATGTTTCAAACAAATGTTTTTTTTTTTTTTATGGTCGTCATTGGAGGGCTTGCTCGAAGGTGTGTTTGGGTTCACCCGAGGTTGAGAAAGAGAGACAGAACTGCAATTTTCTACTCGTTTTAAGATGGCCGGCGCTAGACAAAAGCCAATGGGCTCCATGAAAGTGAAACGGATCAATGAAAAGGGGGCTCGATGTATGTGATTTCTGTAATTGTGCGGTGCTTCCACTTTTATCGGAATAACGCAAGCACCAGGTCTACCATGGCCGGCAGTTAACGCTCTTCTGCAGGGGTCAAGGCAGTGGTTATTGCATTTCTTGTCGCACAATAATCTTCAAATGGTTATTCACGCTGTTCACGGAGCCGAGCTCAGCGATATCAATATTCCCCATCCAGGAATGGAGGCTGGAATAAAGCTGGCGTCTTTCTGTGTAATTATGGGCACAGCTCACCTGGGATAGCCTGAGCTAACCTGAGCCCGTTCGTTCTTCTGTCTGCAATAATTCCATCTTTTCGCCGTTGTTATGTTGAGGCCTTGTACCACGAACCTCACCCCACCACCAAACAAACACAAACACGCACACGCACACACACATGTACACACACTCATACCCATACACAGACACAAACACACACACGCATCCACACGAACACACACACACACACACATATTTGTCATCCAAAAAAAATAATTTGTTCACCCTAAGGAGTGTAATCACAAATACATGATTAGAATGTTCTTAACTGAACATTCTATTACTGATGTAACAATCACTGCTGGCAAGGGAAAACAATGGGGACTTACAATTTAGAAATAAACAAAACAAAAAAAACCTACTCTACAAAAGGGTTAAAGATGTGAGCTGGACTGGTGCATGTGGCCTAATTCATTCCCAGAGCTGAACAGTGATGTGTGCCTGGAACACAAAACCCACAAAACTAACTGTTGGAATGAAGACGTACATCCTTGGCACACATCTCCACTTAATATTTATTTTAACTCCTTTGCTGTGTGATGGGCCTTCACCTCCTCGGGGTCCTGGCAGAAAAAAAACATGTGATGTGGTTTTTCCAAGGAAAGTTTGAATTTTAAACCTCAAGCATCGTGCATTATGATAAAAGTATGTTTTATTCTAGGCAGGCCCCAATCGAAGGATATCTCTGGTTTCAATTCAACAGTTGGTGACTTGGTTAGTTGAAATGCAGACCATTCCGCTGAACCACATTAAAATGGCACACCACCTTGAATAAATCAAAATACATACAAAATACTTTTTCAGTTGCATATATAATATTGGCTGTTGTAGTAACCTGCTGGTTCAATGTCAAGTCATTAGTGTAGAATAGTTTTGCACCCATTTAACTATGTCGTTGAGATTGAATTTAGATTCCTAAACTTATTTGCACGGATCGTACAATGCTGCTCAATATGACTGTTGAACAGAGGCATTGGACTGTAATATGACCTGGCAAACACATACTAAATTATGAAACATATTTAAAATGAATTAAGCACACTGTATTATATATATATATATATATATATATATATATATATATATATATATATATATATATATATATATATATATATATATATATATATATATATATATATATATATAATACATACCATACAGTAATGGAGGGGAGGCATGGTGGTGCAGTGGGGAGCACTGTCGCCTCACAGCAAGAAGGTCATGGGTTCGAATCCTTTCCTTTGGAGGAGTTTGCATGATGGATTGGTGACCTGTCCAGAGTGTATTCCTGCCTATCGCCTAATGCACGCTGGGATAGGCTCCAGGATATCTATAAGCCGGTATAGATAATGGAGGGATGGATACAGTAATGGAAAAGGGGGGGAACAAACTATATAAATGTCGCTTGAAATTTGGGGCCAAAGTGCTGATTGGATTGTAACTCCCAGTTGTAATTCCCAGAATGCAATGTGCACACAGCAATGTTTAAGAATGAGTGCGGCAAACAAACTCTTAGGTATTACCTTCCTGCTGCAGAGTCCAGACCCACCATTTCAGTCACCCTCACCTCCACTACTGCCTTGATTCACATGTTTGTTTTTGTTTATATTTTATTCTGTAAGCCCTTCTGCATTTCTACCCTGAGTATCTGTTTGGCCTTCCTGTGATTACAGTGATTACTGTGTTTTTAACCCTTTTAACTTTGCCATGCGATCTTTGGGCTCTGGAAAGGTAACACCTTACAAGAAGGTCACATAAATTGGCATTCACTAATGTAGCTGTTAACATAAATTATTGTACAAAGTACAAATACAGTAACTAAGCATGAAATTTTTGTTAGTAGTTAACAAATACATTAACAGATGTATAGCTGTACAGATTAACTTTTCAGTAGTTAGCAGTTAATAGCAATAGTAGTCAATTCCAATTCATATGACTTTATTGTAAAGGGTTACCAATAATCTTCTTCTTCTTCTTCTTCTTCTTCTTCTTCTTCTTCTTCTTCTTCTTCTTATTATTATTATTATTCTCAAGGCGACAATGATAATTGCATCGCTACCGTTTAGTGGACGTTCTCATGTAGCGGTTGCTAGGATAAGTTCCCTGACCGTAAGAGCACGCCACTACACACAGCAGCCACATTAAAACCGCCTGTGGCTTTTCAGCTACTTAATTTCCTTAATTCTATGCAAATTAGTTCCCTCGAGTGGACTCCTCTATCTGATCTTTAAATACGCACTGCTGCCCAAACCTATAGATTTATCCTGATCCGTCTCTTTCAGGCACACAGTCCCTCTATCCCAGATCAGGGCCCCCCCAGGCTCGTAGAAAATTAACAGGCATTTATGTCATGAAATTGCACGCTGCGCTGCTTAAAAGGAATCCATTTATATTAAAGATTAGTCTAAAGAATGTACCCTTTCTGAAACCCACATTCCGCTGCCGTGATTGATATTCCGTCTTTCTTTTTTTTTGTCTTCCCTTCTGAGTGGCAGCTACGTTCTAAAAAGGCATTTAGCAGACGCTCTTATCCAGAGCGACTTACACAACTTTCTACATAGCATTTACATTACATCCATTTACACAGCTGGATATATACTGAAGCAATGCGGTTTGGGGTGCCTTGCTCAGGGGTACAGCGGCAGTGCCTCGTCCGGGAATCGAGCCTGTGGCCTTCAGGTTACAAGACCAACTCCTTACCCGTTATACTACACTGCCGCCTCCCACCCCTGCGTTGCATTGCAGTTCATGCTCCTCCAACGACTTCGGATGGGAGATATTGCGAGCGCCGCATGGAAGACATACTTTAACCGCTTTCTGAACGCACGGACAGTCGTTAAGACGGACGATTGAGCCGTTCACGGTGAGGCTCTGTCTCTGATGAGATTTTTGCGGACGGGGAGAAAACGGTCAGGCTTAAAATGAAGATTCTCCACACTCCCTAACAACTTACACCGCCAAAAAGGACTGGTTAGCGAAGAAGAAGAAAAAAGTGCTCGACGGTAAACGGATAGATTTTACGACTTCCTCTGACCGAAAAGTGAGAGTGACAGACAGGAAGACGGTGACAAAAGAGCATTCGTTTCCGCAGTCCGTGTATTGATTAGTGTAGACGATAAGCCTAATCCATGCTAATATTAGCGCAGGGTAGGCTAAACCTCCGACCATGACTCAACCAGCGTGCAATTAGTTCTGTTGTACTACGCTGAGGCCTCGATAAAGTATAAATAAGTTTGCTGGAAACATATTAATTGGTTCAGCTGGCAGATAAAAAAAAATAGTGTTTCACAAACCCATTACCCCTGCGGCCTCTGCTTCATGGCTGAAAGCTATAGAAAGCGCGCTTTTTCCGTGCTGTAAAAATATTAGATATTTTAATGATGAAAGCAGACTTGCAAATTAGAGTGCATATAACACTTAGTCAAGCCTTGTCTTCAACACAGTGGTCTTTGCTCCCACTTAGAGTTCTGGTAAGCTGTTTTATGAGTTAACACCGTGCAGAAAGAGAAAAAAAATTTTTTTTGACGTATTATGTAAATTTATCTTGAATAAATTCAAGGGGCCTCAAGCTCCAGTCCTGGAGGGCCACCATCTCTCCTGGTTTTTGTTATTTCCTTTCAATCAGCAGCCAATTTGGGCCTTAGGAAAGAGGGCGTACAGACTCTTTAGCCAATCAGAGACTTACATTAGCACTCAAGTGCAGGAACACGTTACAAACCAGCAGACACAGCGGCCCTCCAGGATTTGTGTTTCAGATCTCGGCCTTAAAGGATCTGAAGCCAAGGCCCGCCAAAGGTCACTCCTAGAGCAGCGCCACCTTCAGGTCATCAGCAGGTACTACAATCTTGGTGAGTGATCAACAAGCCTTCAAACAATATATGAGATGGTTACACTGCAACAGATAATTTGCATTTAGGTTAGAAAAATAAATTAAATTAAAACATTAAACTTTTTTTTTTTTTTACCCACCACAGATATTACTCATTCAACAGGCAATCATCTTATAATGGGGAAATGCATAAAAATAATGAATCAAACGTGGCTCTATGGACCCAAATTGAATGCATTCTGAGGCAATTATGTTGGCTACTTATATAATACATCATGTATTATTCTTCTGGTCAGTGTCAAGTCCTGTGTATGAAATTGTTAGATTGATAGATAGCTCCACAATACAGATACCAGTATAACAGTTTAGTGAATCCTGAAACACTATATTTAATGTTCCATTTACTTTTGCTCATTTTACATTCTGCCAAACCTGACTTAGGGAAGAAAATTAAGCAATTTGTCATGGATTGTTTAAATGTTCAAAGCAAAAGCAAATAAATAAATATTATCTGTATTTATCCTAAATACCTTGAATTTGTTAGATTCTTTCTGCAAGGGGAATATTTTTTGATTGCATTATAGTACAAGTATGCAAAATAAGAATAGAATTTGCATAAAGAAAAAATAAAAGCAAAAGATATTGAAATGCAAAAGATCAAAAATGAAATGAAAAGACACCTTTAAAAATGTTTCATTTAACTTCACAAAAGGAAATATGGAATTGTAAGTACTGAAAGGGCAACCTATTATCCCAACTGAAAGATTCATTGAGTGTAATTACTACAAGTAATGCTGCCATGAACCAAAACACCCTACCCCTTGCTTTGGGGAGACAGCCTCACCCTATCTAGCACTTTTTTTTAAAATTAGCATAAGTCTTACAAAGCAGTAGCTTCACAATACGGCTGGTGTATATAACATCAGTATTATAAAGTGAAAATTGATTGTGATTATCCATATACGCTACACATCTACGACCAAGCAAAATTACCTTCTTTTGTTATTTTTAGCTGAATTGGGAACAGCTGTCCTGCTTCTACCAGGCAATTAAACCCTTTCCTGTACCTCTCTTTCTTCCCGTTCTTCCTGAGATGAAGTCATTCATCACCAGAACAGCCAAACCTACAGAGCACCTGATTCCACACGGCCTACCTGCTACAGGTCATACAAATATGCTAATCACCTGCAGAACTATTCCACTGAGCAAGAGGGGACGATTATGGAAGGAAAAACTATAAGGAATCTCATGTGAGATTGCTGTGCACATAATATTATACAAAATAATATTTTTTTAAAAGCCAGGCTTTTTGCGATTGTGTGGACATATGAGCTTCTTCTCTCTTCTCTGCTCTGCAATTATCTACTTTTTTTTTTTTTTTTTTTTGATATGCCAGTGAGCGCATAGGCATGCCTGTTAACGGACAGATAGATGTGCCTCTTTCCGTAGAGATATCACAAGTGTGGATAAGAGCCCATTTTCTGGGTTCTTATAAATAATCCTCCCACTCCTATTTGGTGGGCCTTTTTTCTCCGTATCTGTGTAAACCTCGTACCTTTGAGTTAGAAAGGCGTAACAAGTGCTGCTGCTGCGTTTGGTCAAGTGTGCACCAGACCACAGGTATGCAAATGGATGGTGCCTATCATATCAACCTCGGACGTGTACTTATGTACTTGACGGGACCTCGGATTTTGAGTATGCATAAATGCACCTTTGAACAAGCTCTTTGTTCCGCCAGATCGTTGGGCTAAGCATAGCAACCGTCATTCACCATAGCAACCACTGGAAAGAGCCACAGAGTATTCTGTTTACAGACATAACTGTTATGAAAGTAATTTGTTGATTGCAAGATCATTTTGATTGTAACTTTTTTCATGATATATTTCTGATATTTATCATGAAGAATGTTAAATATTCACTTGTACCTAAAATGACAGTGGCAATAACTGCAGTAGAACAGCTACAGATGAGCTATAACTTGCTATCCATCATACATAGCTAATGCAAGCTAACAATATTGATGTCGGAAAAAATTCTGTTAACACTAGTTTGCACGTCTACATTAATAAGATGGCTAATTCTAACCAATTAGCTATTTCAATTGGTAGTTAATTGGGTTAGCTACCAATTGAAATAAGGATTATTAAACACTTATATTAATGACAGCAAGTGATCAAGTACTTGTACGAGTACAGTACTTTTGTTTTACCTGGTATTCTTGTACTAGGGATGACACTGTCAGGAGTGTTCCAACATAAAGCAATCGAAATGTACTGGGCTCACATACTTGGAAGTGCATTTTAGCTAGTTGTCTTGTAAACTTCTACTGCTGCCTTGAGTCTCAGATGAATTTGAATCAGCAAGTCAAATAATCCTATAAATATTCTGAAGCACCTCAGAGACAAGGGAAAATCATAATTCACTGGTGCAGATAAAGTTGGCTTTAATTTTATTTTCATATAAAATAAAAATGAATCTATGAATGAATACTATTTTTTGCCTGACATAGAACCCTTGAACTAGATAAAGTTCCTCTATGGAGACACAATGGAGCCCTTTGGAACCCTTTCCTCTGAGAGAGATATAGTGTCTTAAATGCGTCGTACAAACTGCGAGCTGTCCAGGGTATGTTCCTGCCTCCTGCCCACTGCATGCTGGGATAGGCTCCACCACCCCCCCCCCGCGACCCTGCCCAGGAATAAGTGGGTATAGATAATGGGTGGATGGACGGAAAGCACCAAACAGTCTGGCATCAAATCCGGAATGTTCCAGGGGCAACAGCAGGTGCTATCCCTCCATACGACGCACAATTGGCTCTTTCATAAAACCAGGGATGGAGGGAATTCTGTCTCCTGGGGTAACAGCATCTCATTTCACACCAGGGATCCCCATTGGTTGATCAGCACCCACAAGTCTACCCGCTAACCTGCAGATGAGGCGTCCTCCTCACACTCATGTCTGTGTGAGCCTGAACTGCAGGGTAAAATGGCGGCTGGAACCACAAGCTTGTCTGTGCTCTCTCACATCGATACCTGAGGTCGTGGCAGTGAGTGCTTATATATGATTGGGCCTTCCAAATTGGGGTGAAACATCAAAAAAATGAGCATTTCTTTACTAAGTTATGTGTGTGTGTGTGTGCGTGTGTGTGTGTTTGTGTGTATGTGTATGTGTGCCCTACTTCATCACATTGTCTCAAACTGTGACATCTAGGGGAATTGGCCTCCCCATGATTTGTACCACCTGACTGAACACAGCACAGAAATAAACAGACAGATGTCACTGAACAGCAGTGACGCATCTGTCATGATTACTCTGTTCGCCTGCTACTTTGTCTGACGTTATTCACGCTGAAGGGATAACACATTTAATGCAACTTAGCTAACGATGATGGTATAATAAGACACACTGTACAGCCACACAAAGCTAAGAAACAAAAGGGCACATCAGGATAAGGGCTATGTTAATTGACTACATGAAGCTTACACACAATCTGTTCTTTTATAAAATCTGTCGTATTATGATGCCATTGTAAACAATACAGTGCAATTATAGTGCAGTAAAAACTGCAACAGAGATTCCCTCGTGCCTTTTCAAATTCAGTTGTTGCCCATATTAGAAAATATTAAATAAGCTGGCTTATTCATTGATTCTATTGCAGGGCACGCACACCATTCACTCACACATACCTACGGGCAATTTAGGGTCTCCAGTTGGCTTACCTACCTGTATGTCTTCGGACTGCAGGAGGACACCGGAGTACCTGGAGAAAACCCACGCGGACATGGTGAGAACATGCAAACTCCACACAGAAAGGGCCTGGCCGGATTTGACCCCAGGACCTTCTTGCTGCGAGGTGACAGTGCAATACATATATATTTTTTTTATTTTTTAATTAGCATAATATTCCTACTTAAACGCTTTAGAATGAATATTATCACTGGTCCTTTGAGGAAGACACAGAAGAACCGAAAGACTTCATTATCTTTTTTTATAATAGCCATGAGATGTGCTGTGGCATCTCTTGAAGGTACGGTGGGTGGGTGTTTTTTTAAAGGCAGTTTAATTCACTGGGGTGGCCCACTTAAGTGCTCCCTTTACTGGGCCTGTTTCACTTTCTGCTGGAATGAACACTTTTTTTCCCCCCAAATTTAGGCGAGTTCCTGCTTCGAAAGCATTTCTGGCTGACAAGGGAGCAGTAAAGTTTCTAAGTACTCTTTGATTAGTGCAGAAATCAGGCTGATGTTCTCTAATTATTTTTCCATATAAAAGATATTTTTTCCATTGCTTTGTCACGCGCAATTATTTGTGATTTGTTCATTTATAAGAATCCCAGTTCATATTATGTGGTTAAGAGTATTAACAAGTCCATGTGCCTATTTTTTTAAAACTTCTCTAAACTTCTCAAAGCCTCATTATAGGACCCTTCTGTTAAATTGTCATTACAACAATGTTGCCATAGAGGTAAATTATTTAAAGTGTTCTGTGAGTGCAAACAGGATACATTTGATGAAATGGTTTGCTTTCCACAGATATTATGAGGATATTATGAGAGATATCTATTTTCCGCAATGTTGCTGAGACAGCAAATCAGAAAGACAGAACCATAACGCTAATACAAAGGTATTATGAGTAATGACTCATTTTACAGTTACAATTTGCAGAACATAGAAAATATAAGACAGCCAATTAAGACAGCAATGAAAACAAATAAGGCTTTTTCATATTTCTGTATGTTCTCGCTGGGCCGATCGGGGACAGATGCCATTATATACAATGTGCATGTTGTATGAAATGGGATAAGAATGAAGTCATTGCAATGATGGTCACACTCTGAAAGAATATTGGGCTTGAGGAATGGATGCCTGCGGCCAAAATAGAAATCGCATATTCTGTGCAAATAAGACTTGATGTAAAGTCGGTGGGAAGTGGTGCAAGGCTGAGTATGGTGTGTGTGTGTGTGTATGTGTGTGTGAGGTTGCGCAATTTTCTCTGCTTTTTTTGTGTACTGAAAGTACAAAACAGAATAATTTTTCAGAAGCACTACAAACATATGCCCTTTGCCAGATTGCAGGAGTGAATCTTATTCCTCTTTTGCAGTCACGGCCCTTGAGCCCGGTTCATCAACGGAATTTCAACTGGGAGCAGCCAGCTGCACTTTATAAGTGGATCTTATATTGCATGTTGGTGGCACAAGTAGTCCTAGATAAGGCCACCTGCTCCACTGATCAATAAAGTACAGTACCTTACTTTTCTGGGATGACGGCAGGATGCTTTTCTTACCGGATACTGAGCTGTTGGTGCTAGAACAACGGCAGGAGCCCTTGTCTTAAGTGATTAATGTTATGCACTATTTTTGTGGTGGATTTATTGCCTCTCTCTGTCCAAACACATAGGAGCACCTCCGCATGCTGAACGATTGGAGTTTACTGTAGGCCCCCTGGGGCATTTCCTGTTTGACGGGAGATTTAGGAAGGAGATTTAGATGTCAAAACGTCAACCTGTTCTCGTGCTGTTCATTTAATGGACCAGTTCCTTACCTGTTTTTGGCCATGGGCCTAATCTCTCCCCCCTTGCATGTTGGAATGGGAGAGTGTACCGGCACTATACAGTGTAACTGGCACTGTTCTACTTCTTGGGCCTCAGGGGTTGGCTGTAGAAATACACTCTTATGGAAAAAATAAATAAATAACAAAAATTCATATAAATAAATCAATACCATGGCAATGAAAAAATGAAGTTACAAATATAACAGTAGGTCGATGACTAAATCAACTGTCGACCGTGGATAGCTAACGGCTAACAATTGCGAACAACCGAAAAAACTGAGGAAATCTCGGTGGTATGATTGTGCTGCTATTGTTACTCAGGTTTTTACTGTTGTTGTTTTTTTACAGTTGGGAGAATGAGGCAGTTTTATGTAACTGATATACTAAATTTAGTTTAAATGAAGGTCAAGCTTATAAAGTTTATTAAATTTATGCATTATTTTTTCAGATTGAACACAAGTAAAAGGTATACATAATGAAGTGGCCAAATAATTATTAAGTGGAGGGAGAAAAATGATACTGGACATATAGCTATATATAATTTTATTGTATTATTTCCACAATGTTACATAAATAAAAAATCCCTCTTGGTTAGTCACGATCTGCAGTTAGATTGCAAGGATAGAAATATGGTTATCTTACAACAGGGCCAACATTTTAATTTATGAATGTTCCCATTTAGCTGGAATTACTTACAAGCAGCAATATCTATATAATTATACCATCATCAATATTCACAATACAAATTTAAAATTAATTTCAGAAGACAGCACAAGTTTTGACAGCACGGCTATGTGAGTGATCGCTAAACAGAAACGAATATCAATTACAACTCACCTCAGATGTATCCATTACAAAACACTTTCTAATTTTCTCCACCATTGCCATTGCATTGCTATGTGGCATTTATAATTCATGCAGGCTTTTAATTGGTTAAAGGTTCTCATCTAAGTACCACACTTCAGCCTCATTAAGTCATTTGATTAACTGGATAATTTTGGAACGCCGTCGAGATAAACCAATGAATTATCAACGCACGTGTCCATTTTACGCACGTAAGTGAAAAAAAAAAAAAAAAAAAAAACCATGTGATTGCAGGCGGTTTGTCTGGCGACTGCTCCATCATTCTGGGAGATTAAACATCACACAACTGAACAGTGGCAAAGAATGAATTATGTATGTTTTTTTAAATTTAATTTTATTTTTTTATTTAAAAACATTACTCCGTGCATCTCTGGGTTCTTTCATCTTTCCTCGCGGCCCAGTTTGTCATTCTGCATTTGTGTTTGCCGTCAAGCTCATAATTTATGGATCAGCCACGCCGGGCTCTCTCACGCTAACAAAGTTCTGAATCATTGCATATAGGCCCTAGACTGGCATTTATTTATCTACTTATTTGTTTAGTGGCAGTTTTTTCATTTTGCTTGAATCCTTAACCTGATACAAAGAACATGGCGGAAACAACATGAAATACTTTTTTTTTTTTTTTTTAAATACTTTTTTTTGTAAAAAAAAAAAAATATTGAGAATTATACATGGTACATATTCATCTACAAAACAATAATTGGTCTATTCCCTTCCGACCTCAGTTATTCCCTTCCTACCTCAGTTGTCTGCTAATCAGAAATTCACATAGTTATCACCTCTGCTCTAGGGAGCCTTCGTCCCTCTACTGAATTCGGTAAAATGGGTTTCAGGTATTTTGCACCTTACAGTTGGAACAATCTGCAAAAGAAGTTTAAACTTGATAAATTAATTTCAATTCTGGATTTTAAACATGCAATTCATGACTGTGACCGAAGTATGCTCCTGCTTTTAACCTCTTTTAACCCCTTCTCTACTTTTAATTATTTTTACACCTCTGTCTCATTCCACATTTGATGTTTGTACATTTTGTTAGGTGTAAGTCTTGTTGGGCAACTTCGTGTTTCATGTCAGGTCCCCCTTGCAAAAGAGATTTCAATCTCAATGGGGTTTTCCTGGTTAAATAATGGTTAAATAAAAATTATGCTTTGCGTATTTATGAATTCTGAAGAACAATGTCAATGGGTAGCAGTGGTTGATGTGGTTTCTGAACCACCTTCCGTGAGCAGAAACGTATTTCCACGGCAGCGTCGGACTAACTAACGCGTATTCCCTCGTGTTAAGGGCGGCTTCCGGGGAAAGCTCGGCCGAGTGTTTCCAGGAGGACGCCACGGTCTTCCCGGAATTACAGATCTCGTGTAATTTCATTTCATGCTGAAAATCGTCAGCTTCTTGCCGAGTTCAGCACTTTCGCAAGCACTCCATCGAGCGGGCAAATGCACAATTAGGGCAGGGGATGGCGGAGGATTGCACTTTTCCAACACAACAGCTCGTGATTGTGCATCTGCAGTCTGAATGAGACTGGGGGGCTGGGGGGGCATGGGGGGAGGGTGGTTCTCGCAGGGTTGAAATGTACAGATGAGGGTGAAAGTGCTGATTAGTCATATTTTGTGGAAGAGAAAAAAAAACTGAAGATAAAAACGAAAACAAGGTTAAAAGTTCCACCCTATTTTGTGTGTGTGTGCGTGTGCATGTGCATGCGTGTGATTTTTTTCTTTTACAGAAACACAGCACATTCAGTTTATAATTTATCTTCCTTCAACCCATTTAAATCATTTGCTAAGCTTATGCGGCGATAAGCACATCTTAACCATACTCATATCCTTTAAAGCATTTCTTTCTTTCAGTTCCCTGAATGTACGTATAAATAAAATGTTGCAGGACACTGTGGGGTACACACTCTGCATAGACAGCCCCAAGTCTCAGAGAACATCAGATTACTTTTTTTTATGAGAGAACTGTGCACGTTTCAGAAGAACCATGGCCTGACTTGCTGTAAGTTTGTTCAAAGGCTGACTCAAGTGTGGTATTAGTCAGAATAATTGATCGTCAGTGATTACGGTTCCCACTGCTGCTTTTTTTTTAAAAATCAGTGCGTCTGCTTACCTCATATAATGTTCCCTTTGGAATTTGCCCTTTTCTGGAAAATGAGCTCCATATATTTTCTTCCATTAATTACTTGCAGGATAAATTACATCTTGACATCACAAAGAGTTGGGGTTTTGCTTCCAACAAACTGTAAACTTTCCAGCTTTGTTCTATCAGCCTGGTGAATTAATCACCCCAAAATGAATTGGCCAGTTCACGCAGAGGTGCTGTGCCTGCATGTTCATCTTAACTATGACAGACATTTTAGTTTCCCTTGTACAGTACACTCATCCTGAGACCAATGTGTTTGCCTGATTTTGGGAATTATTTTCAAGGTTAAACTTACACTTACAAGGTGAAACTTAAATCTGGTCTGAAGACGTGCCTGTTCCTGAGTGCCCAATCCTTTGTGTGCATTTTTACTCATTTTTTTTACTTGTGAGTTTGACTTGTATTTTAACTGGGATGCTAGCATAAAAGCTTGTTTCACTGAATATTTTTATTTTATTACATCTGTCAATATTTATACATATGTCTATCTTTCTTGCTATCCTTCTACGTTGTTCTACATTATTATTATTATTATTATTATTATTATTATTATTATTATTATTAGTATTATTATTTGGAATGCCTGGTCACATTACTGCAGTATCCTCCATCTATTCAGATCCATACAGGAGAGCTTAGGCAAACAGGGTAATATCTTGCTTTTTTTGGGAATGTTTCCACTTGCGGAAAATTGGAGTCACTGTGTACAATGAGCCCTTAAATAACCGTAAATAACTTTCACTTAACCAGTTGCTGTAGGCCTCATCCCATTTTCGGCTGGCTCAGTAATAGCAGCGGTAATGTGTCAGGTGATGTGATGATGTGAATGTAAAACGCGAATGTGATGATGTGAATGTAAAAATGAACTAATGATCACACTTGAGAGCATCTTGTTATGTTTTCAACAGAACGTTTAGGAAGCTATCGTCGCTAAGTGCTAAACAGGCTCTAGGCTCAACACAGGTGTTCTGCAAATACCATGAGGAAAAACTCTCTGTAATCACGTGAAATCCCCAAGAGGCTATGATGGCTTCATTTAAACTGCTTACCGGAAACTGTTATTTCACCTTCCCACTTTTTCCTGTGATTTCCTCCATATTCACAGACATAAAAATATTTGATTTCAGGACAAACGTGCAGGCTGCATCAAACCTACAGCTGTGTCCATGTCAAAGTGATTTTGTCTGGAAATCGATATATCGATCAGACTGTTACTTTCTCAACTGGCCTGAAGAATTCAATTAGCATAAACGATAATCTGTTTCCTTGGCGTAGAATACGACTATAGGTCAATTCCGCACAGGCGTTAGACGTTTTTTTCACACACAGAGTATTCACTGTGTGGAGTAGCCTGCCAAGTCAAGTAGTAGGGGCAGAAATGCTGGGGGTTTTCAAGAGCAGGCTTGACACGGTGCTAGACACTATCTAGTCTGTAGGCAAACTGAGCACATCGTACCCTTTAGTGGTAGGAAAATGGCAAGCATCGTTGGGCCGGATGGCCTGTTCTCGTTGCCAAGTTACGTTACAAGACAGTCAGGATCGTCGCCGTCAAGTGTCACACCTGCTTCGGACCAGCGTCCTGTCCAGGTGTTGAGCGCTCCTCTCCCGCTCCCCCTGCGCCTGTGTCCGCTTCCTCTTGGCCATTACGACTGCCTCCATTACAACTGCTGCCATCACGACTGCCTCCATTACAACTGCTGCCACTATGACTGCTGCCATTACACCTGCTGCCACTATGACTGTCACCATTACTCCTGCTGCCACTATGACTGTCACCATTACTCCTGCTGCCACTATGACTGTCACCATTACACCTGCTGCCACTATGACTGTCACCATTACTCCTGCTGCCACTATGACTGTCACCATTACACCTGCTGCCACTATGACTGTCACCATTACTCCTGCTGCCACTATGACTGTCACCATTACTCCTGCTGCCACTATGACTGCTGCCATTACACCTGCTGCCATTATGCCTGTTGCCATTAGGACTGTGGACAGTACGACTGCTGCCATTATGCCTGTTGCCATTATGATTTCCGCCTTTACAACTGCTGCCATTACAGCTGCTGCCATTAGGCCTGCCGCCATTATGACCGCCACCTCCCACAGGAGCCAGTGCTGGGTTGTGTCATTAGCATAAACGGGCTGTGCTGTCGAGACACACGGTGTTTATGATACTCACAGTGCGTGATATCTAATCGGTAATAGAGACTGTAGATTCAATCCGTTTTTGATATGAGCCTCATCTCCTCTTTCAATGAAGCCGTATTTAAGAACTAATATTTACAAAATGCGATTGCAGCTCATGAGGCTCAGAACAGAAAATTAAAATTACTTCTGATATGAACATTAATGGGTTACTATTGTGTTATTGATTATAGCAAAATATAAATCGAATGGGTCTAAACCAGGAGAGAAGGCAAGAGAGAGGTGGATGGATGGATAGCCAGTTTATTTCACATGTGCAGTAATCGTGTGAAAAATTGTCATGCTGAAGGCAAATTGGTAATGTCACCTCTGAAAATGACTTTTTCATAATTTTTGCATTTTTTAGTCTTTATCTGTGGCCTGCAGCTACACTATACCCCTACCAATGTCAGGACCAAGAGTTTCTCCTCTTCATTGTCAAAGAAAAAAACGACATGGCTGGTTAAGTTATGAGATATCAGAGGGAGATGTTTCCTCTATAAAAACATCACTTGTCAAGTCACCGAGATGAGTCCAATAATGACAGCTCATTGGTGATTCATACTGTGGCCCAGGGGGAACTGCCCATTAAACCAATCCTTTGAAGTGTCTGTGATGTCACAAAAGAGGCCAGAGTTTCTTCCAACCCCTCTGTTCCACAGCACATCATAGGCGTGAAACAAAGGGGAAACCAACATTAAGCCAACCCTTTGAAGTGTCTGTGATGTCATAAAAGATGGCCGAGCTTCTTCCGCAGCCCCCTGTTCTGCAGCGGGTCTTAGGCGCGGAACAAAAGGGACAGATCATTCCGCATTCTCTAAGTTCGCCAGAGTTCTGACAAGGAACAAAGATATTTATTTCCTTTCTTCCTCCCTATATGTCATAAAGCATAAACTACCAGCTGTGAATTTCTTTGAGTCATGGGTTCCGCTGTCGTCCGTGCATTTTACATTGTGTTTCGGGTCAGCCCCGTCCAGCCCACAAGTGTGGATGACATATAGTTGAAGTCGCAGTTTCCACCCAACCGCTATGTCATCAGGCTGCCAAGTGCTTTTATTTATGGTTTACAACCTGTAATATTTGTAAGGCCTTTATTGCTTCCCATAATATTTAGACATTCGGTCTATTTGCTGTATGTCACTTTGATGTTTTGTGGCCTTGTAAATTATGTTGCTTGAGGGGCTAATATAGCACTAACATAGGGGTTTGTGCCAATGCATGTGACAGAATATGCAGTAGATCTTGGCAGAACATGTTTTGAAAGAAATAACTCTCCGTTTCTACGTGTGTGTGTGTGTTCAAGATTGAGTTTGTGTTTGTATGTGGGTATGTGCGTATGTGTGTGTGTGGCATGTGCGTGTACAGATGTATGTGTGTGTGTGTGTGTGTGTGTATGCATGTGTGTGTGTGTGTGTGTGAGCAACGCTGCATATACCTTGCAGTTCTTGCTTGCTTTGATTATTTCTCAGGTGTCAGCCCCAGCTGAAGTCTGGGGTCTGACCTGTGTGATGTTTCTGTGGAGGAAAAGGCTGCCAACCTTTAGAGCACATCGACAGTGGAGGGGAAAAGCCTTCACATCGCTGCTTATGAAATCAGACTTGTCAACACGCTCGGCTGCATTCATTCACTGATTAGTAAGTGGTTTCCGGGCCGCTTCAGTGGCCTCTGTAATGCCCCTATCAGTACAGGAAGAAGGGGCTACACACTGCGAAATACTCAGAATACAGTCAGACAGAAAAATGCAGGAAAATGAAGGATACACGTGTGGAGGTTCACCAGGCATGTGACACACACACATACACACACACATGCACACACACATGCACACGCGCACACACACACGCACATACACATGTATACCCAACCACAGACACACCACACACGTACACCCCCCCCCCCCCCCCGACACACACACACACGCACATACACATATATACCCAACCACACACACATACACACACGCACATACACATATATACCCAACCACAGACACACCACACATGTACACCCCCCCCCCCCCCCACCACACACAGACACAGACACACACACGAACACACCCAGCCCCCCCCAAACACACACACACCTTTTCTGTGTCTACCACAAGCTGGTGGCTTTCTAACAGGGCAGACCCCAGCAGATAGGAGCAGCTGAGTTGAATGTTCATGGCCGTGGACACCTTCAGTGAAGCAGTCGCTGTCCATGGTTCTGAAGGCCTTCTTGGCTTTGCTGGCAGCAGTTGAACTAATGGTGTTCTCTCCACTCCTTCTCCACCCATCACATAACACAAGTCTCTCTCTTTTTCAGATATTTATTTATTTTTATTATTTTTTTCTGACATTCTTTGTAGGGTATATCTAACACTGAAGCACCAAAAGTTTGACAGTGCAGTAAAACAAAGGCAGACGTGATTTATGCTTTAAAAACATTTTTTTTACTTTAACATTTTTATTAATTTATTTTCTTTTGCAGTTGTAATAAAACATGTATAGGTTTGCAGAATTACTGTATACAGCCTGCAAGTTATGTTGCCCAATCCTGCAGCACCCCATAAAAATGAATATTCATAATTATAAATCAATTTTTTCCTTTGACGTGTGTTCCATAAATTCCAGACATATTACCCAAGCATTATAAAAACTTATGCGGGCACAGATGTGATCCCGCTCTGTGACTGATGTTAAACTGTGAGGATTGGCCGATGCACCGGCACGCACAATGAGTTCTGGGTTTTGTAGTCCAAGCCTCGTTCAGATTCCTCATATCACAGAGAACCTTCTCTGATGAAATGCCAGGTCAGAGGTCAGAGACATGCCGAGGCCCGGCGCATTTTGCTCAACATGATGTCTGAGGGCTCACCGCTCGTGCTTTTCCGGATCGTGGCGCAAACGATTTCCTGCCTTGGCCCTCGCCTCTCTAGCGCCATCTATAGGCTCTCTCAGGTGCTTCAGGGTTTCAACACATGTCAAAGGACATTGTCTGAGGACACTGTTTGACAATATTCAATAATTATTATACATTACATCACATTATTATCTTGATTCCAAATAAAATAAAATTCCAAATGCACTATAAATAAAATGCATTATTATTATTATTGTCATCTATCCCTGACTGAGTTGAGACGGGCAGCAGTATTATGAATGTGGCTCACCTGTGCTTAGTATTCTGGACTGGACACCGTCCCTCGCAGGTCTGAGAAGGTAGCCAGCCGGCGCCGAACCGAATTGCGCATAGCGTTAAATTGGCTCGATGCCGCGTGTCATCGCCGTCCCCAGCGATACCCTGTTTGCATTGTTACATTGTTTTCTGAGTCGGAGCATTGTCTCGATAATGGATAACAGCCGCACTCTGGAATATAAATTAGACGCGCTGAAGGGAATTAGCTTTTTCTTCCCGGTGAGCGTCAGCAGTTGGAAGCATGCAATTGGACCTCGATCCGCAACTTTAAAACAGCAGCGGAACATTGAGGACTCAATTGATCTTTGGTCATGGGTATAAATGCAATGTAATGGGCCTCGGACTTGAGTCTTGCAATGGGTATATGAGCAAGTTAAACTGCAAAAGACACCGAAGCTGTGAGAAGTTCTATTGAACACCCCATTCTGAATTTGTTGGATATAAATATCGATCATGGCATGCAAATTATTGGTGGAGATGAGGATCTGATGTATGTTATGTATCTTCAAATATGTTTTATATTATAACTGTAGTCAACAAAAAGGAATAAACGTCCAGAATGCATTTAAAAATATATTTAGATGCCAGCGTATTAACTTGGACAATGTTCTAAGCATTGTCACTTTACATATTGAGATCTTAAAGAGATCACTTTTTTCCTTCAGCATAGTAAGTGAAAATTAAATTTGATTCCAGGTCTGCAAGATGCCCTCCCCACATTTAGAAATGAATAATTGTTTAAAACAAGATATATGCGCAAAGTGGCTGTTGCCACCCTCAGTTACCCACTCTTGACCCATTTAAACTTTCAGAAAGAATGAGGAAAAAGGAAATCAGCCAGATCATTAGAAATTATTGCACCCTTTCAGACGTCCATAATGATTATTTTTAAATGGATGAAACTTCCATTAAGGGTCTTTGCTTTCCTTATGCGAATAAATGACCTGAAAAAGCTATAATTTATCACAAGATGTAGAACATAGACATTTTACAGAAATTAATCACTGAAGTAATGCTTTAACTGGGCAGAAATTAGGTGGGTCGGATGGGGGGGCGGGGGGGGGGGGGGGGGCTATTGGTACAGTATTGCATTTATTTATTTTCATTTCACAACGGTCTCTTCAAATGATAAAATCTGAGAAAATTTTTAAACTGTGCCACTGACAGATTAATACCTTTGAGCACCCAAATTGCCTTTTTAAATAAATCGCACAGCATTTATTTGTACAAAGCCTTCAGCTACCTGCTTTGAACCCACTTGATGTTATTCATAATTACAAAGAAAAGAGCAGTTTTTTGCACATACAAATCAGTGTGCATCACTTCACAGAAAATGTTGTGTGAAAGGGGACCTTGTGCAGACATCATGACAATTTCTATTTGTGAAAAACTTACATTAGCATTTTGAGAACCACTACCACACACAAGCTTCACTGCCATTTTTTAAAATTATTATTTTTATTTCATTATTTCTTCCCACAAATCTACAAAAATGATTGGTTGATGGGATTTTTTTTTTTTACTTATTACTTAGTATCTTTTTGTTTTGTCTTATTTCATCACAGTTTTTAAATGATTATATATATATATATATATATATATTTTTTTTTTTTTTTTTTTTTTGCCTAATTTGGTTTTTGTCTTCACTATACCTGTCCCTCTTAAAGGCTTTAACCCATCATTTCCACCATTTTATTTTTTTTGGTTTATGCTTTAAAACAAACAAAAAAAAAGAGGTAGTGCACTGGATTGCTGCCCAGACTGCTGGTTTGCCTGCTCAATGCTGTCTGCTGAGACTGTTTTTACCACAGCTGTGTGAACCAAAACATCACCATGGTAACAATACATTTTGGGGAGTTATTACCAAGTAAGCATGCTGGAAGCTGAACATCAGTTCATTCGTGGTTCTCTGCCCACAGTCTTCTTCGCCTCAGCTGTCCTGTCGCGCTGAAGCCGAGGAGTCTATTTAAACCAATCGAGGACCGTCGGGGGGGTGAAGAGTATCGATCGTTTTGTTTTTGTTTTTTTACGAAAGGGCTGTGGATCTCCGCCCCTCGTTAATCTCAATCTGTGCGTGTCGCAGGCGGGACGAAAAAGAGGGGGGTCTGTCATGAGAGGGCCGGTCCTTTAGCCACCTGGCACAAGCTATTATTTACCTGTCATTAAAAACAATAAAAAATAAAAAAAAATTTAAAAAACGGAAAACACATGATATTTACATGGTGCATTGGAATTTAGAACCCGAATCCGGTGACTTTTAGCCGGGCCCCGGCATAATGTCGGCCTATTTTTGGCACGGGGGAACACTGGTGTCAGCCGACCCTAATGAGACCGAGCTGCTGTCACATGCGGTAATCCTCACAGGGCGAAACGTAGAAGCTGAGACAAAACTTGGTGAGGCATTGCACTGCTAGACTCTCTCTCTCTCTCTCACTTTCACGAGCTGGGCTGGCCATCACGTTCTGCTGCGAAAAGGCCCACTGTCTGACCATGAAGCTCTGACCTCCGCACAGTAGGGGGCGATGTTACATTCCCCCCCCCCCCCCCCCCCTTTACATAAACATGCCTTGATCTGCCCAGTCTTCGTCCTTAATTTTCGCAGTGGTTTTAATGACAAATTATTTTTGGTGATCCAAAATATAGGTTATTACAATTTTTTTTGTGTTAACATATAAAGAATATAAACATTTTTACAGCTATTATTAAAGGTATATATTTGGTACATATACACTACATGTACAAAATGTGTGGACACCTGACATCCAACTTTTCATCCAAGATACTAGATGTTGGAGCAATGCTGTAGGGACTTTCTTCCATTCATCCAGAAGAGCATTAGTGAGGTGGGGCACTGATTGGACTATTAGGCCCAGCTCACAGATGGCTTTCTAAAGGTGTTGGGGTTCAAGTTCAGGGTTCTGTGCAGGCCAGTGAAATTTTTCCCATGTCATTTTCAACAAAACCATTTCTTCCCCCAAACTGTTCGGGAAGCACAGAATCATCTAGAATGCCATTGTGTGCAGTAGCATTATAATTTGCTTTCGCCATCTGGGGCAATCTGATGAGATTTCCCATAGTATATCCTAAACCTAAAACAGGTATGAATATGTGTCTCATGTACATTCATAGGGCATCTCTGAGCCCAGGGCTGGCACAGTGCCTCGGTCATTTCACCTGCTTTTGGTCCCTGGGTTGAGGCACTGGATTATCTGGCTTTGTGTTTTAGTCTTGGTGTTTTGCGAGCACTTTGTGACCAGTTTGGTTTTACCATGGTGTAGTGACCTTCAAGTGACCTTTAAACATATACAAGCAGAGAAAATTAACCTCAACCGTGTGCCCAGAGGGGTACTAAAATATGTCATTGGGCACAATTTTGAGCATCAAAATTTAATACATACATTAGCATGTTTATGAATCCACCCTGTGATAGATGATAGCCTTTAAGACGTACAAACATACGTACAAAGGCAGACCATTCTGGAGAATTCAGGGGAAGCAAAATTGTTGTTTGTTCTGTCTCACCTGGGGTCTCTGCAGCAAGGCATTATGGGGGATCGGCTCTCAATGTACAGTTCCACACTTGGGTTTCTGTGAAATCAATCTCAGGCATCATTTGTACATATCAAACATAATTACACATGACAAACAGCCCTGGTACAAAAGGATCAAAGTAGACAGGACCAAGGCACCCTTCTGTTCAGAAAAAAATATATATAAAGCCTTTTTTTGAATGGCTATTTCATGACAACTAAAACATAGAAAAAGAAGGATTATGGCCCTCATGTAGAGGCAAAAACAGCCTTTCTCAGTGCCAGACCTCTCTTTGGACAGCTTTCTGAATAAATTAGAGTTGTTTTATGGTAGTTATGGCCAGTCATTAATCCATGTAAAACAATGTGCCTATGACTGAAAATACATAATTCAGTTGACATTTTGTTTTGAAACTCATGAAGAGTTTCTTCACAAGCAGTTTTGATGGTGAGCCATAACTACAAATCTACAAGAAGTTGCTTTGTTCATTTTGTCAAAGTTTTGGAAAAATTATGATCACATAGGAACCATAGGATTTAGTTACTGTGAAAATACTGCAGTCCGACAAAAGTGAAAAAGAATACTTTTTTTTCTTACCCTGATCACCATTAATAATCATCTGAAATGAGACTTAGTGTTGCCATGCAAGGGCGGCAACAAACACACAGAAAGAAAGAGAGATAGAGAGAGGGATTACTTGTTGTATCTTCTCTCTGATAAATAAGACTGGTTATAGTGGTTTCTCTGACATGCACAAACACACACACACTCAGAGAGAGAGAGAGAGAGAGAGAGAGAGAGAGAGAGAGAGAGCCCCCCGTTCTTGTCCACTTTTGTATTTTTGCATGAAAGCTCTCCATTTAAGGTCGAAAGAGAGTAAGAAAGAGAGATCGAGAGAGAAAAAGAAAGAAAAAGAGAAAGAGAGAGAAAGAGAGAGAGATCGAGAGAGAAAAAGAAAGAAAAAGAGAAAGAGAGAGAAAGAAAGAGAGAGATAAAGAGATTACCTGCTGTATCTTCCCTCTGATAAATAAGACTGGTTATTAATGTATTTTCTGTCATTATGTCACTGGAGTCTAAACATCCATTGTTTAAATTTAAGGACTTGTGGATCAGAAAGCATTTCCAAATTTATCTTCAGTATAAAGCACCAACGAGGAGATGATATCTTATGCAGGCTAAGAAGATTACAGCATTTCACAAGTCCTGAAATAATGCATTTTTCTGTCTTTTGGCAGAGGCAAGCAAATATGCAGCTGAAAAACAAGCCTCTGGATGTCCATTAATTTCCCCATCCTGATTACGACTGTTCTGAGGTCCATGAACTGTGGAGTAGCTATTGGCAGAATCACCAATTAAATATGACTGTTAAGTGCAAATAGCAGTGAAACTATCAGCCTGTTTATAAAGTGCAAGCTGGCCACAGACTTAACGAGTGCATCTATTATTATAATATTGCATTAGCACTGCATTTACACATCCACTTTTCTCCCTTTTGTAAATTTCTGTAGTTTAGTCTTACCTGATCATAACATGCCACAAGGTCTGCTGGGTGGTTCATCCTGCTTATCCTTTTGAAGGGTGGGTTTTTTATTTATTTTTTTGGGGAATTTTAGTTGTTCTTTCAACATTCTAAGTCAGTGTTCTAGAACTCCACTGTTTCAGTTTCCAGCAGTGATTGTGACATCACCATTAGAATGTCCAGTTGAGACCATTCTAGTCACATATTTGTGATCTCACACCTTAATGGGAATAAACAGAGTTCCAGTCTCTTTTAGGGAAATATGCCCATCAATTGAACCAAAGCAAACCTTTCCCCACATTAAGCTGGCATCGTCTCACTCCGACCTTTGACCTTCCCTCTGACCTCCGACTCCGACAGCAGCAGAAGCTGGAGGTTCTAGTTCATGAATGTGATTTTTTCACCGGGTGATTGACACCATGGGTTCAGTCTAATTGGTCAGACTGCAGTAAACATGGCTGCCTTTTAATGCTCAATGCATCCGCCTGGGTTGCCCATCCCTAGCAAGCCAAAGCCAGTTAAATGTATAAATTACTGCAGCACAGCTATTAGTTTGGCTATATTTCCGTAGTTCCACCAAGACTTTTTGTTAATGACAGATCTGTCCATCCTTGAGTGAAGTATTGGCTGGCTTAGAGATGCAAGATATCACTGATTGTGTATGTTCTAACACTGTATAGAAAAGTTCTTTACATAATTAGAATTTTTTGTAATGCAGTAGCTACTGACATTTTTGAACATTTTGTTTTTAATGTAGACACATCTATACACGGGGTTGGTGCTTCAGTCAAAACCATCCATCCATCCATTATCTATACCCGCTCATCCTAAGCAGGGTCGTGGGTGGGGGGGTTCAGTCAAAATCAGATGTGCGGAATGCTGTTCGGGTCCGTCAAACTTGGCCGTGGCGTCACGGTAACCAAGTAGCACCTCATCCAGAGCAAAAAATGACTTCGGAGGATCGCAGTTAAAAGCACATTTATAATTGGCCCGCTTCACAAATTGAAAAGAGTTATCATTTCTCCAGACTAAAAGGTGTGAACGGGGGAATGGAAAATGGCTCCACACAGGGGCCCGGGCCCTCCCCACGCTGATTACTCCTGACAGTTGACTGAGGCAGGTGCTCCAAGTTAATCAATGAGTCCAATTGCACGGTTATTTACTGAACTGCGAATTTCCAATTTTTTTTCTGCCCGTATTTTTCGAGAGGTAACCCATTCTACCGCTGGAGTGCAAAACAAGCAATATTGGCGCAATCAAACAGGCCGACTTTTTAACAGCGTTTCTGGGGCCCGCTCCAGTGACTTCGCTGTCACATCTGAAGCCCCCCCCCCACCCCCCCACCCCAACACCCCCCGTTAAATTCAGCCGTGATTTATTATCTCTCGTAATAAATTAGAAGAGAGAAACAAAGCCTTGCCAGTGGGGACCGAGGCTGCATTCAAATTGCCCCCCCCCCACGCCCCCCCCCCCCCCCCCCCCCGCATCTAGTCATAAAGACCTTGGGGGGGAATGATTGCGTAACTTAATAAAAATGGTGTCGAAAAAAACTCGCACATGCCGTGGTTAGCAAGCACCTGAATGAATCCCCAGTGGCCAAAAACCGGAGGTACGTGCTTCACAAAGTCCCCCCCCCTGGAAAATGAAGGAACATCAATACATTCGGTTTGTACTTCCTGCTGGACATGAACGTGTGTGTATCCTACATGCTACAGCAAGGTTTTTCAGCATTTCTCAACCTCAGTGAGAGACCTCCTTTCCAATGAGCGAAGTGCATTTTATTTTTAAAAATATATATATATAGTCCATTGGACATTGGTACTCTCTTTTATCAATTTATTGCTATAAAGGCTATAACACATATTGCTATAACAAGTTTCCATTCACTCCTATTCATTTTCAGGACTTAAAAGGCCTAAATTAGTTGTTTTAAAGACCATTTAAGCCCCCGAAAATGAATGGAAGTGAATGGGAAAGTGTTACAGCGAAGTGTAATATCCCTTTAAATCGCCAGCTTCAGCCATGGCCAGGAACCCTGCCCCCCAATCCCACCCCGGGAGGAAGAGAGAGAGAGAGAATAATTCCCAGTACGAGTTATAAATCTGGGAATGTCCTCAGTCAAAAAAGTCTCTCTATCTCTCTCTCTTTCTTTTTCTCTCTCTTTGTCTCTTTCTTCCTCTCTTTCTGTTTGCATTGCTTCATTCAGCAGTAGACTGGCCATGTTGTCCTCCCCAAATAATTTTTTTTTCACAGCGACATTTTCACTCGTCAAAACGATGCATCTTTATTTGGGTGCCGTAGATGCGGAATCCATTTTGGCCACTTGTAGCTGAATGTTATATTGCTCTGCTATGCCGCGTTGCCTTGTTTGTCATCATTTACTAAACGCCCAAGGTATTCCGCTGGCACGTCCGGTCGGACAATTTATTATCATAATTCATTAAAGATTACCGGCCTGCATGGCTTCATTATTATTTCTTTCATGGGAACGGACACAGGATCTCGTCCAAAGTCATTACATGTTGGATTAATGAATGCGCGGCTGTGTAAACAGACGCTGACAAACGACGACAAAATTAGCTCAGAACGAAGCGCGGTGGCAGTTGGCCGACGATTTAACGTTTCACCACAGCGAGGACACCTCTGCCGCCGTAAGACCGACCCCGACGTTAGCCGCTGTTAGCCTAGCTGACAAACACCATGTCGTAGGCCTCCTGCCTTCCCACAATGCCTTCCCCAGTGCGACAGCAGACAACAATGACGCCAAATTCTTCGAAGGGGTTTTTATTTTATTTTTTTAAATCGGGTATTTTACCAAAATCGGCATGGGAGCGCGGCACTTGCCCGCACGACGACGCGCCACATTCCAGAATGTTCCCTGCTCAATGTTCCACTGAGGTTGAGGCCTTGTTTTAGCCAATCCTGTCGTCGAGCTCTCCCCCCTCTCTTGTTCACACACAATCACTCTTTCAGGCCTGCAGAAAAGTTACACCCCACCAGCGGAGGTCTGAGTGACACCCGAGATCAAAAGGCAGCGTTGCCATAGTTACTACTTCTGCTGCGTTCCGCCAAGGCAGAATTACCTGTGGCCCGAGCTGTCTCTAATTATGATGTTTAATTACCTTTAATTACCACCTTTTCTGTGTTAAGTGTTAGTGGAATATATAAATAAAAAGTAGGGAACAAATGCTAATAATTATCTTCCTTCTTGTGTGTGTGTGTGTGGAGGAGGGAAGGGGTGTAGGGGGGGTAATGGCCAAGAAATTGCAGTGATGCTGAAATGAATGTTATAGTTCATTCTCCATCATTACCTAAATGGATTTTACTGGCCGCTGACCATGACAGAAGCAGGGATTTTGGCTGATTGCGGACTGGCCTGCATGAATATTCATTTCAAGCATATTCAGGCTGGCTTGGCTGCACATATCACAGTGGAGCTCATGTAAAATAATAATAAAAATAATAATAATAATAATATTACTGGGCTGGACAATTCTTCAGCCAGGAGGTAGAACTAATTAGTGAAATCAGCTGGCTTGAGTTCATGAATGGAAGAAACACATAATAATAATAATAATAATAATAATAATAATAATAATAATAATAATAATAATAATAATAATAATAATAATAATAAATCTGGAGGGTGCGTTTCATTGCTGCCTTTTACATGGCATTTAAAAGTCGTGAAAAGCAGGTGTTGTTTTTGCGGCATGGTGCATTACCTTCACACAGGTGCTGTTGCAGGTAGGAATCCTGGGGTGCGCGAGCGAAAGAAATTTCCCCCAGGGACCCTCCAGCCCCCCAAATAACATCGGACGAGCACGCGAGGACACCTGCCAGTATTTGGATAGGGGCCGAAAAGAACGGGTGAACATACTGTAGCTTACTGATACTCATATCAGGCATGGAATCATCCAAAATATGTCAGTAAATTAGCTTGTCAGGCCATGTAGTAGAGGCAGACAGCTTGACACGGTGTTGGATACTATCTAGCTTTTAGATAAGCACTAGGTACAATTAGTTAGGAAAATGTTGAGCACTGTTGAGCTGAATGGACTGTTTTCATCATGTTATGTTATGTTATGTTATGTTAAATAACCTCCATCCCAAAATGGCAGAGAGGTTTTAAGGAATAGATGAGCTTACAACTCCAGTTGGACATTACAATCAGGGAAAAAAGGTAATGCAGGTAATGCATTTCATTTTGGAAGGTGTTTCACTGAAATGAGGTGAGGGGCGTTTCAACCTGAACACATGTATTATTATTAATATATATGTAGCAGTTATGCAAAGAGGACTGTAAACTTCTGTCATGAACAGATGAAAACATGTTCTTTGCTGTCTCTGCATCATCCTCTCCTAGAATCAGACAGGAGCTCCAGGGAAAGGACTCTTTTTTTAAAGTCACCTGCTTGAACTTCCCCTTGTATTTTCTGATGATTATCAAATAAATTCATCCAAAGAGTCAATCAACCAATCAATCAGTCAGTCAGTCAAAGGTGAATGCTTTTGCAACAATGTGAGACTAAATATTCTTTATTTTCTATTTCCTACAGTACTTCTGCAAAAGGGGAAAGAGAGAGAGAGAGAGTGAGAGAGCAAGAGAGTTGAGAAAGAGACAGAGATAGCGAGAGAGAGACAGAGAGACAGAGAGAGAGAGAAAGATCACATGGTAAAACAATGACACCGATGACATATGCAAAGCACTCAAACCAAACAAACAACAGACCCTGCAATTTGCCACGACTATTACAATTCATTTAGATTGCACTTACGGGGTCGGTTTGTCTGAATTGATAGTGTTGTTTAAAGCGAAATCATGGCAAATAAATTGAAATTAATGCGCGCTTTAGAAACTTCATTAGATGTCCAGATTGAATTCTCTCCCATCCAGACACGCTCTTACAGGGAAGAGTGGTACAGCCCATTGCACACGGCAGCCCAGCCATAATGATCTATGATATAATTATAGTCCCGCTCTGCACTGCATCTGACTACAATTCCATTAATGTCAAGGAAGCTAAATTATTTAGCGAGCCTTGCTAATTATGAATCATTTATTAACCAAATGAATTTGGTCCCTGCATAACGCCAGTCTCCGCACTGAAACATCAGGTAAACGCAAAATCAGAATTCCAAACGGAAAATTATAAATTTCGAATCACTCTTTCTAATTGCTGTTTTGGGTAAACAGTGCACTGGGCATATAAAACTACACAGAGATTTAGCCAAAGAAGCCAATACATGGAGCTAATAGTTTAATTGAATAGTACACAGCCTAGTCCACTTCACTCGATGGAGATGTACTTTGTTTGTGGAGTTTCGTTTCTGTAAATCATATCTCTTATCCTTGTTTGTCAATATGACATATATGACACACCATCTGATTTTTCATCCACCTCCGATGAATGCTTGAAATATTTTATTAACAATGGTATAATAATAACAATGATAGTGTTTCAAAGTATTTGATTAAAGATATATTACCGATGTTTGGTAAACTATTAACTAATTGTTGTCGTTATACAGATAACCTTTAAAAACATTCATTTGTACTAAAAATTTCATTTTGGCAACTATGACCTCCTTTTAAAACACATATACAGACATTTTATGAATCGGTAATTTGTGTTGTACGTTGAATATTTCATGGTGCCCAGTAAATATTAACTTCAGCATTAATAATTACACCACATTCCGGGGCCTAACCAAAAAGCCTTCCCTGAAGCAGTAACGAGTAATCAGAAGAGATATATCCTGCAGGCAGAATCCTTCCTCAGTCCACGACAGGGGCTTCAGAAAACACGTGTTCGGGTGGGGGGGGGGGGGCGGGGATGCGCTCTGGGGGGGGGGGGGCGGTTTAGTTACCTGCGTCCACCTGGACTCTCTGTCGAGGAGAGAAATTCTGGGGGTGCCTGTTCAGCCGCAGTTGTCACCCCCCCCCCCCCCCCCGCTAAGGATCTGTCTCCGCGGCGCTGGTTCCGCGGCACGAAATCTCACAAATTGGTCACAGGAGGCTAGCGTTCAGCGCCGGCTGCTGCTGTTGCTTCAGGTGCTACTCCTTTGCTTGGGATTATCGAGGAACGCACATTTTGAAGAGCTCAGATCAAACGCACCGTCCGTTTACTGGATGCTGGATGCTACACTTGTACCCAAGGAGAGCGAGATACACGTACAGTACTCAGCTAAAAGTAAATAAATAAATAAATAAACAGATAAAATAGATAAAACCTGAAGCATTTCTTAGGCCCAACTCTCTCCAAACTTCAAATTCACGTAGCACACTTGTCAAACCATATGGATATAAGGTGAGGCTTGTGGACTCGCCAAAAAATTATTTCAGTTCAGTTGTTCAAACAACTGTGAAAATATATCCAATTCAATTCCTCTCTGCTCTCAAAAGCTGGCAGGGGCGGCTGATAGTTCAAAGAGATATTAGTCTGACCCTAAATTGTACTAAATAATCGGAAATTTGTTTCCACTTAGCGTACAGATGTACAGCGTCACCCCTATAGTGGTTTTTGAAGACGTTACAGTAAATATCCGCAGTCAGATTTTCTAACACGCGTTCTGTATTCCCAGGACACGTTAATTTTGTTGAGGAGTGGCGAGCATCGGACAGTTTTATGTGCATTTCGAATGGTTTCACTCCGTCAGCAGCGAGTATGTTGTGCTGCTCAGAAGCAGCTGTTCGGGGAGGGGATAAACGAAACGCCATTTTGGCTTTGCCGTCTTTTGCGATTCCACTCCGGCGCCGCATTATAATCAGATAAACTCCCATCTCCGAAGCAGCTCAATTCGACGATGCCGGTTCACCGGTTTCAAACCTGAGAAGGGTTCGTTCCCCCGAGGGTAAGTAAAAAAATATAGTCTTCATCATCTTAGATCTGGGAGTTATTTCAAAAAAATAAAAAATAAAAAAGATAGAAAATTTATCTGAAGTGGAAAATCTGAGTGCTTCAGGAAATTCAAAGACATTAAACATATTAAATTAAAATGCTTCTCAGACTTAAGGACTCCTATCAGCTGCTCTTGGTAAATACATCCACTGATCCCTTTGCTTAAGCTCTGAAGGCGTAATGGTGCGGAACGCTTGAGTAATTGTCCCTCTTCTGGTAATGATTTATGTTTCGCATTTCATCCGTTTTTGCTGCAAGAGCCCGAACGTTGTTTCAGGCGCATTACACCGTTGTGCAGTGGAACAGATTTTTTTTTTTTCCTTTTTTTTTTTTTTTGTAGGAGAGAGAAATTTATATTCTTAAGCCGTTCCTTAACTAAATGCCACGCTGAGGATGTTTATATGGAGAAGCTCAGACACCATAAGGAAGACCGAGCAGAGGCTGTGATATAATAGGCGCTGCTATTGTATCAGGGACTCGTCTGAATTGTTCTTGTTCATTGTACAGGTGAGCACAAATAATTGCAGAGGGAGTAAAAGAGCGGTGATAAATCCCAGGGCAGTCAGCAGCAACCCAGGAAGCAGGCCTCAATCCCTGCTTTATTTTTTAATCACGGTTATTTTCCTGTGCGTTGCGCGGGGACCGATAGACTTATCCAAAAGAGCGTGCTCGTGGCCGATAACGGCAGGGAGCTGGAGCACGGCTTGTTTACGCAGCCAGGCACAGCGCAGAAGCATATTTATCAATAGCAATTATGATAATGGCGTCTGCCGCAGGCAGCCAATTTTTTTTTTTAAATCCCGCAATCAGGCTCCGCCCACCGTACAGCGAACAGCCTCTGTGTGTTGAGTCGAATTAGCATGACCGGTAAATGACCGACCTTAAGTGGAGAGCTTTTCATGCAAAAATACAAAAGGGGAAAAGAACAGGTCTCTCTCTCTCTGTCTCTCTCTGTCTCTCTCTCTCTCAGGGAAAGGAGGCTAATTTAAGAGATACAAATTTGCCGGTGGCAACAATGGTGCCGAACCTGTCATTAGGAGGGAGAGTGAAAAACAGAGGCACCTAGCATCGAGCTAATTTGGGTCGGAAGAAGGACTTGCAAATGAGTCAGTTAAAAAGGAAAACAGTACAGACGCAAACGTGTGGAGGAGGGAAAGAAAGAAGACCTTAAAAACAAAAAGTACGAAGATCAGGCAGGCAGATTGAGCTTTGAGGGGGGGCCGGAGACTGGGGGGGTGGGGGGGCGGGCTGAGGACAAGAGAAAGTCTTTCATCGATTCCCGTTCTCAGAAGAAGAAGAAAAAGTTATACTCTACGGTGTGTTACCTGATAATGAAGTAATCCTATGTGATGCAACCTGACTGAAATTAACAACCGACCCTAAAACCTGGTATGAATGACAATGTCTGTCGTCTTTTAAAACAGCATACTTGCCACCAGTGTTATTGTTAAAGGACAGTAGCACTTCAAAAACAATGCAGGCTAAAGGGTTTAAAGGGTATTTTTCATTGTTTAATGGAATATGTCTTGGTGGATATAGGGACTCAACTGAAAATACCTTCCAAATCCCGTGGGTTAATGGTTAATATTATGTACTCTGGACTGAAACGGAGTGAACGCCTTCTTCCAGTCATTACTGACAGAGATATTAGTTGGGATAATAGCTGAATAATAATTAAACAATAGCTGGAATAAACAGAACAAACTTTATTTGTTAAATCCCCTTCCCACACTGAATTTATTTCTATGCCAGCAAAGTTCCCTCCCGCCTCCTCCGGCGATGTCGTATTTCTCATTGATACAGGATAAATAATCAGACACATGCTGCATAGAACAATTAACTTGTTTTCATTAATTACACAGACATTTTTGGCTGTCTTCCATTTGAATACATTAAAAATAACTTGTTTCAAAATACTATAAAGCAACAAAAAGTCATCAAAAAAAAAAACTTGTTTCAAAATACAATAAAACAAGTCACATGCGGTTGAAAAGATAAATTGCATCAGCCTCCCAGTTCACTTCCTATAGGTCTACTTGGACCTCCTTTCCACGAAGAAAGGGAATGGGCATTAGAATATCTTTAATGGATGAAGGCCTCAGCACGTTGCCTCTCAGCTCCACAAAACCCCACCGCAGACACTCAAAGTCCGCTCAAAGGGGCACTAGAAGCCAGGATACAGAATGCATGATGAGTGCTGGGAAATGTAGTCTCTGACTGCCACCGCTGAAGTGCATTGTGGGGTTTTTTTTTGATGAACTGAATGGGTCAAGCTCGACTGCCACACGCTCTGCGAGCTCTGTCATCAAAGCGCCTTTGTCCAGCACGGTCCACCGGGCTGTCCTCTTAGTCACGGGAACTCGCGGAAAAAGCCACCGACAGTCGCTTGCCAAGCGGTTTCAAGCAGTCTCTCATCATCGAGGCCATCCTCTTAGGCACAGAAACACAACCCCCCCCCCCGAAAAGCCACCGCCGGTCGCCTGCCAAGTCGCTTTTCCCATCATGGATTGTCTCAACCCACAAATCCGCAATCAACCACTTGGCTGCTTGAATCGCCTCTCGATGGGCAGTTTTGTGGAGCGTCTTCAATGGCCGTGCACAGTAAAATGTGCGGCGTTAGTTCACCTCTAACAGTGTTAATTCAACTCTTAACAGACAACATTTGGTCCCACTCTGGAACATGAGATCAGATGTTACCTGTTGAGAGTTGAATCAACAGATAACATTAGGTCCCGCTCAACAAAACAATGTGGGATCAAATGTCATCTGTTGTGAGCTGAACTGACACTGTTACGAGTTGAATCGACACCTTCAGCGTTGAATTGACGCTGTCAGAGTTGCCTTAACGCTTTGTGCTGTGTGCTTTTGCTGTGAGTGACGCTGCTGCTCTAAGCATGAGGGGGGAGCATGGCGCTATACGCTGGTTGCTGACAGCAATTCCTCTAGTCCAGGCGTACATACGGAGGTGGCTTCAGAGAGCTCCGGTTCCATGGGTGACACTGCCACACACACAGCGCTCCAGCAGCCTCACAGATCACGTCGTTAGAGCTAGTCAGGCGCCCGACACTTGTTTGCTGTGTCTGAAGGGTTTGGGAAAAGGCAGCGTGGTTGTCTGAGTGTTTCTCGCCCGTAGCCCGGTTGTGGCATACTGGCAGTTTTCTGGCAGAATGAATGGCGTGCATGAAACACGCTGAGCAAGTTCGGTCAGGAAACTCTTGCTGCAGCCAACCATTGGTCGGCCTCAGCGACCACATGTCCTCATGCTCAGCCAATCACATGCGCGCATCACTAATGGAACGCTTATTTTAAAGCCGATAGTCAGACCTCTCCAGTGTTGCTCTTTGCCTGCTATACTTGCTGCAGCTCACAGAATTGCGCTCACCTTCACCTCTCCAGCCTCAACCTGTCGTTTGGATCTGCTTATGCGTACTGGGGGGGGGCTTCTGGTATTTCTCCGGTTTAGTAGGGGATACATATTTGTGATCCCAGTTTAATAGGCTTATGCATGCTGGCATGTGCACAGAAATACAAATCCATTCAGCGTATGGTGTCAAAACATAAAGCTAAACCAAAATAATTACATTGCATATCCGTCAACATATTTAATCTAAATCCGTGAGTTGCCCCGACTGAAATGGATGTGATAATCATACATCCTGCAAGACCTTAGCCTTAACATACTGTAGACTTAACATACTGCCAAAGGGACTTATTCAGAATGCCCTGCCGGCTGGATTGTTTGAAATAACTGACCGGCCTTTTTACATGAGTGACCTTCGGTGGCCTGTCCTTCACGGTGGAGGGCAGAGGCACTTGAGGAAGCCATGCTCAATAAGAGGGCGCCACAATTAAGTCTGTGTAAATCCGTGGAGGGCAGAAACCATATTTGCTCCTTGGTCTGTAATGAAAACTATCTTGTCGCCAATTCAGGTTTTGAGCTTCCGAAGCAAAAGAGCCCGAATATTGCCACCCCTTCTCAGTGGCGTTTGGGCCTGAACGGTTTCGGCAAAATGCACCCCTGAGACCCCAAGTTCACAGTTGTCATTAGAGCAGTGGCTGTAAAGGATGCCCTTTGATAGTTCCCTGTCCAAATATCCGTGTCACATTGGTATGACGGGTGTGATTGCATCTGCAACAGCCCCTCATAAATCCCACAGTCTTCCTTCTTCTATGTGGTGTAATATTGTTGTTGGAGGAGGGAATATGTCACTGACGTCGAATGTGGCCAGTTCTTGCTGCTCTGTTGACTAGATGTTTGGCAAAGTTTAACGAAAGTGTGTTTAACGAAATGCCACATGGCTTAAGTACCCCAACAAACATGATCCACTCATCTTGTTTCGTCTGTTTGCCTTTTGCAATGTTTTTGTTGTGCTTTTCTGTTTAGTTTTGGCCTTCAAAGTGGTATTCAAGTGATGCCTTAAAACGGAGCTGCCTGTTGTTGCTAGTACTTGCAACTATTTGTCATAGCGCAGCACATGGAAGTTGGTCGTGTCAAATGTCTGATTTTCCATTACCGTTTTTAGGTACTCTATAGTTATTATATTGCCTAAAGTGTCCATATATTCCATATATTTATTTTCATATAAAAAAATCTGATACCTTCTTGTGATGGCATTTTGTGTAGCAGTAGCTACAGCGTGTTTTGATTCGTAAATTGCTCCTCTATTTGCTGCTTTCCACTGGTGGTTTCGGACGTGACATTCCCGCCAAGTATTGAAAAGTGATGACGCACGCAAAGGAAGTTGCGCCCAATTATTTTTGGCGGGACCGCAACAGCGGAATGTCTGTGACGGAGTGACTGAGTGAGTGATGAAGTTACACCATTGGTCGGCCGAGTTATGAAGTTACGCCGTTGGTCGGCCGGATGAAGTGTGTTAGGTCCAGCCGTATACTAGGTTTTCACCCGGTCTTGTTTTTCAGTTGAAATGTAACAGACTGCGATTCACTGCATCGTTTTGTTTCAGATTCCGAACCGACAAAAGCGATACGATTTTTAAAATAGCCAAAAATTATTTTCAACCCACAGCCTTTTCTCTGACTGCCCACTCCCACCTGCAGCAATGAAAAATGACGACCCGCACGGCCAGGTATTGTGTCGGGTCCCGCGGGAAGCTTCCCGCGAACACGCGGACCCTCGCCAGCGGGTTCCGCCTCCGTCACACCGCGGCGATAGCACGCAGCCCTTTGTCCACAGCGGATCCTCACACCCCTCCACAAAAGACTCGCACCTGGTTATCGGGCCTCTAAAAATAGCCGCGGGATGACAGCCCGCGATCTTCCTGTCCGCGACTCGAGATGTCTGATACTACGCTCCCGCAAGCAACGCCCGCTCGCTAAAAAAGCCAGCCAGCGATCAGCCGAAATGGGACACTGTCACGGCAGGTGGCCGCAAAGAACATGGTGATAATTTACCGTCATTTTAAAATGGCGCTTAACCTCGGGAGACCTTTGATAAATCCTCCTCAGACTTCTCGTGTTTTATAACAGTTGGTCCTCGGCGTGATAGAGTTGCCCATTACAGCTTCACACATGCGCTGCTCATTTATTAACTGCACATTGTCTTAACCAGCGGCATTAGACTCGTGTTCTGCTAAAGAGCTGATGGTGTTATCTAGGGACTGTGAAAACAGTATACACACTGGCAGAGGAAAAAGAATGTTGAAGATTTTTTCGATATGAGTTTCGCAACAGATTTGAAAGGCCTGACTGAGATTGCTGGCTGCAGAACAAGCCGGGGGCTCAGTATAATGCAGTGATGTCATTTGCCATTCCCCCAGTGGCCAGAGAAGGCGGGGACGTGATGTTATTAAAAGCTGCCGCGAGCAGCGACCTCATTTAAATGTCTGAGGCCAAAACTTGCAGCCAGGGCTAACTTTGGGAGCCTGCAAGACCTCTGCAAGGCCTTAAACGTTGCATGAGATGCGCGCAACTGCAGCAACTCGCAAATCCCGCTCAATAGCATGCCACGGCGGGGTGGTGATGTCATTTGGGTGGTGATGTCAACACGAGAACATCAAAATGCTAAAGAAATTATTTGCCAAAGGGTACTGTAATCAACTTTCCCCTATCCAGCTTGGGACCGGTGTGGGTGTGGGTGTGTGTGTGTGTGTGTGTGTGTGTGCATGTGGGACCAGTGACATGTCGAAATAAAGTAATGATGTGTGCATGTGCGGTATCATGTTTTTCTGGATCGTGAAATAAACTTTTTGTATTGGCTGGCTAAGGTCTAGCACAGCATTTAAACTTTGCTATAATGAAAAATTGGACATAAAAAAAGCCACAGGAGCCAGGACACGAAGCACATGGCAAAGCCTCCTAAAGATAAATGTGGAATTCACTAAAAATCTTTAAAGGCACTGCAAGGTGTGCATTCTTCTTTCTCCTCCTCCACCAGCTAGATGGCACGCATTTCATTTCTCTATTTTATTGCACTTGCTGTCAATTTAATTAAGTTGCAACATTTTATTTTGTTTTTTTCCCCCTCTTTGTTTGTTGGGGAGGAATGGTGGGTCGTTCGCAAATGATTTGTGATTTCTGAACGACTGCAATCGCCCGTGCGCTGATTTATTTGTTTAGCTCTTCCTCCTATTTGCCCTCGACTAACTGCAGGAAGGTTTCTTTGTTTGCTTATTTTTCTCAGAGCCAATAAAAACAGTCAAGACAAAAAAAGATAGATACCATCAAGTGAGACAGAGATGCGGTTATTTAAAAGCTCATTGGACATTACGGGCAATTGAGGTCCATGTCCAAGTCCTTTCCGTCGCAGTTAATTTCTCTAATTTAGACTTGGCAAGTCAGCACCGGTCCATTTTACCTCCAGCTCCACGTTGTTGACAAATTCTCTTTCTCGCCGCTACAAGGCTACAAATGTTATGATACAATGCATTAGGTTAAAGGATTGCATTACATTACAGTATATTCACTTAGCAGATGCTCTTACACAGAGAGATGTGCAGCAGTGGGGGAACTTCAGTGTTATACTCTCAGGAATAGAAAAATGCAATATCATCATAGCAGGTGGAGAAGGCCCATTTATAATCTGTATGTGTAAACTTACCTGAACAAATCAGCCATTAGTAGTGTAAACAATGTAAGTGCCAGTGCATAGCGAACCCTTTCTGGACACAGCCATACCGATAATGCATTTATGTCAATATGCACCTCTGCTTATGAAATAAACCCAAAATAAGAGAAATAATTGTGAGAACTACTGCATATGAAAAAATGTATATGATTTTGTTGATGCAAATTGTACTTTTTTATTGCTAACCTCCTTATTACTCATTGCTATGGGAAGCTATGTAGCTGCTGTTTGTTCACATTTTTATTTATTTATATTTTATGGTGTGTTACGATGATTGATGGCTCATCTCAGGGACCGACCCAGAATTAATTTGGGCAGGGAAAACAATGAGAGACAAGCAAAGGTACAACAGCAGTGTTCTACCTGGAACTCAAACCTGTGACCTTCAGGTTACAAGACCAGTTCCTTACCCATCATGCTACACTGCCACCATCATAACTAGGTTCAGTTCAGGAGGGTTAGTGTATTAGCACGTTAGCACGTTAGCCGCAGTGCTCCGTGGGAACAGTGGCCACGGTGGCCTTCACAGCAGATTGACATTCACCCCGCTTTGCTCCAAAGTTTCCAAGGAAAACCGGCGCTGACGGGCTCACACAGAGCCAGTGGTGCTGTACGCCAGCATTGTATTCGTTTGCCAGCAGGAAGATGCAGTGACAGAAAGATAGAAAAGTAATGGAGTTGCGATAGCGAGGCTTGGCCCTGAAGCGATTTTAAAGTGATCTCGTTATTGTTTTTGTTTTCCTTTCATTAAAAAAAAAAGAAGAAAACATTGTGTGACCAATGCACTACTCAGGAGAGAAAGCCGAACTGTGTTCTGTGGAGACTGGCGTACAGCAAACTGTCTCTGCTGCTTTCTTCGGTGTCAATATTCTGTCATTTATTTGTTCATTTATTATATTTTTTATTGAGTTGCCAACCAAATTTTTTAAAAGGAAGGATGACATCCCTTGGCCACATACACACACGCGCACACACACACACACGCTGTCTGGAGAAACGGCAAGGTCACCATACGACAGTACCGCCAGAGCAGTCATTAACGACCCGTACATCGGCAACAATATGCAACCGCTCCCCCTCAATAATCATCAGCGCGTATGTAATCGACCGAGCCTCTTCCATAAATCACTATAAGCCCTATTCTCACGTCCCCCCCCCCCCCCCCCCCCCCCCCCCCCCCCCCCCCCGAGCAAACTAAATATCGCCGTATTCCCCCCGACGCAGAAGTACAACAGCGATTCCTTTGATTGTCTTCCCAGAGCGGTATGAATGGGGGAGCGTGAAAGCGGCATGGCACAGGATGACTTGGGTTCCAGGGGCCCGGTCGACTCGGCTCGGCTTGGCTCGGCTCGGCTCGGCTCGGGTGCGAGCGCGGGCGCTTCACGCGTGAATTCACACGTGTTACATGATGCGTGTCTCTCGTTTACGCGGCTCCGCTTACCGACACGCAGAAAAATGCTTATTTTGAAAGTCATTATTCCAAAGCGGTTATAAAAAAGGGAATAGGGACAAAATAAAAATTGCTATGAGTAGCACGGAACTGCTGGGATTTATTTTTTATTTTTTTTTATTTTTTTGAGAATAGAATTTTTTTTGAGGTCTAGAATATTGATGAATGAAAAAAAAAAGCTTGGTAATTTTTATTTTCAAGCTCTGTCAGACAGTTGGCAGATGAGAAATATGCAAATAAAAAGATTCAAAATCTTTCAAATCCAAATAGCTGGCGACTGTGAGGTACAATCTTGGCTGTAATAAGGATTGTATAAGGACTGAAGAGGTCCACCAGAACTAACGGCACCAAAAAGAATGCTTTTTAAACTTTACAATACATGTCAAGCAGGCCACACCAAAGAACTGAGACCACGGATCTGTATTTAGGAACGCTAAGTACCCAGATCGCATTCATGTGCACAGATTGTTAAGTAGCATTGAGGTGAGTTTCTTGCTTGTTCTCCCAAACTATAGCCAGCACCTACCTGGAATACTCTGTACTTAATTTTGATTGGTTGTGGCGACCCGATGTCGTGGTTGCCAAAGATAAAGTGGTCGAATATTTCAGCTTCGGTTTACCTGATGAATTTAATGCTGATCCGTTATGTGAGCGAAACGTATGTACAGATGTAGCTATATGGCTGTCATTCACAGGCTGTGCTTGATGAACGACAAGCTATTAAAACAAGTGAATGGCAACAACACGCTTTAGCAAGCATTCTTCGACATTCTTTTTATTGTTTATCCTACTTGTTAAGGGTCAGGGCGGCACAATGGTGCAGTGGATATCAAAGGCCCTGGGTTCGAATCCCCCCTGCTGGAGCCTTTCTGCACGAGAGTTTTGCATGTTCTCCCCGTGTCTATGTGTGGGTCTCCTCCGGGCGCTCCGGTTTCCTGCCACAGCCCAAAGACATGTCGGCTAATTAGGCTAATTGGAGCATCTAAATTGCCCGTAGGTACGAGTGTGCAAACAAATGGTGTGTGTGTGCGGCCCGCGATGGATTGGCAGGGGTGTATTCCTGTCTCTCGCCCCAATGCATGCTGGGATAAAGCTCGATAAATCACTTCTTTGAAAGACGGTGTAAAGAATATCTGTGTACCCAGGGTGAGGTTTTAAGCATTCTTAAGGCAGATTCGTGCTTCATATTTTTAGCGATAATCACAATCATGACAAAACAGCAACATAGCTACTTTATATTCATGTAACCTCCTGGAGATCACAATACAGGGCATTGTCTGGCGTGCTGGATTTCTGAAATCTTTCTCTTCTGAAAGTAATACTGTGAGAGAAACAACAACTTTCTGTGGAATTTTCCTTTTTTTTCTCCTTTTCCCTTTTGGATCTGGAGCTTTCTTTTTCCACCCCCCAAAAAATCAAAGCTCTAACTCCAAATTCCAACAACAATGAAACTCTCTGTGCATATAAACATAAGCAGCACACAGGAGGGATGTATGCTAATCCCTAAAGGTGGGGGTGGGGGGGGGGTGTAAAAAAAAAAAAACTTCAGTTGCGGATTCACTGAACGCATCTGCAAAGCCTTTGATATCGCCGTCCTATTCTCTGAAGTCATTATTAGTTCAGCGCCGAGACTCTGAACCATAATCCATTAGAAAGCGAAAGACAATGAGAACAACAGAGAAAACACACTCTGGCGGAAGAAAGAAAGGAGAAAAAAACGACAAAAAAAGAAACGCACGCGAGTACGAGACACGGGACGCTGTGTATTACCAGGCGGCCGAGACAAATCTGTTCATTTTTCCGTGTACATAAACACGCCGGGTTCTGATTAAAGGCTGAGGCCAGGAATGATGCATTCAAAGTGTAACATTAATCATTCTGTTTTTTTTTTTTTTGTTTTTGTTTTTTTTCACTGTAGGCGATAGATGTCAGTCCGTGCATTTTGTTCTTTGTTTTCAGGCACCTCCAAGCCCAGCTGGGCTCACATTCCTTTGCAGCCCTCAAAAAAAGAAAAAAAAAAAAGCAGAGGCTTTATAATGACCTGTCTGGCAGGTGACCACAACGCAGAAGGTCCTTTGCTTTTCAGATTCTTCTCGGAGGCGACGACTCTGGACACCGAGGCGAGATTACAGAGACGGCCGGGTCCTAACCTGGGTAAACACTTTCATTACGGGCCTGTCAGGGGTGAGGCGAAAACCCTGAAAACCCAGGCCGTGAGAGAAAAGGTTTGGGCCCACGGCTCACGCATCATTGTCTCCACAGGTGTCACACGGCATTCGCATCGCATCTGGCGGGTGGGGGGGGGGGGGGGGCTGTGGCCAATGAAAGCTAGCGGTGGGGGGGAGCACCGGGTCTAACCAACCGTAATATAAGCCAGAATGAGAGGGGGTGTGGGGAGGGGGGGGGGGGGGGAGGAGAGCATATGCCAAGGCCTGCTTTCTGGCTGGAGGTATAAGAATGAAATCGAGCCCCCCTGCTACTTACTGCATGCGTGTTATGCGACAGTGGCCACTGCCTGCTGGTGGCCAGGTTCAATCAAATCACAAAAAGGCCGAGGTGGGAAATTCCAGGTTCGGAAAGTAAAAGCCTCTCCCTGAGTAATGTTGTTCCAATCACCTGCGATTTGTGAATTAGCACAATTACTCAGCCAGGAGGTTGAGCTAATAAATTTGTGAAATCAGCGTGCCGAGTTCACGAGTAGAAGATACACACGACAGGGCTTTTACTTTCTGACTCCTGGACTCTCTAACTCTGCCACAAAGTACAGTGTGTTTTCAACTGAAGTGTTTGACTTTTTTCCTTGTTTGTTTCTATAACAATTTTTCTAGATTAGTATTTTGCTGTTAATTTTCCTCACTGCTGAGCTTGTGATTTTGCATGTGTTTGCACTCATTGTTACATTGATCATTCAAATTTAACGACAAAGCAACACTAGAGTTATAGTACAAATGGACCAAAGGCCTCCCGATTGATCTTCACAAAGAATTTGGAGGAATCAATCCCGAGTGACTTCAGGATGATGGAAATGTGAATAAAACAGAAAACAGAATTACAATCTGAATCAATTTAGTTTGCTCAGGCATAAATTAATGCATTGTAAATAAGGCCCTGTTTTGTAATGTTTAATTCTATTCTTCAATTACAAGATGCCAGTAAAATGGCACATTGATTTCCAGAGTGATTTCCACAGATACTGACAAACAGCCTCGGTCTGTATTTGGAAGGTTTTTGTTTTTTTACTTAATTCTGCAAAAATAAATACTAAATCAGATATATCGAATATTCATGCCTCTTACTGAAAGTCTCAAGTCGTTTTAAAAATGGGTTGGTGCTATGGTAATTATTATATTTATTTATTTTTCAGAGAAACATGGCAGATTTCAAACTAAATTACACACTCAAGTACACACTCAGTGTTCAGGAAAAAAAAACTCAATACAGAAAGGTTACTTAAATGTTATAAGGTAATCGTGAGTAGGTTTCATTGGGAAATTCATTTTCAAAGTTGCAAAAATATAGGCGGCCAAAACAAGGGGTGGTAATATCTCCAGTCACCAGGAAGTGATAGAAGTGTCGCGTCAATATGGGCACGCCTGTCTGCGTCACCAGCAAATCAGAGCCACACAGGACGGGAACACAGAAAGGTGTCACGCTGTCTTTTTTTTCCAAAATTTTCAATTACAACTTTATGCCACAAAACTGACTGTAATTGACATTTGGGCTCAAATTGCAAAATGCGCGGTGGCAGGAAATTTAGCTCGTCCCATCTGTGCTGTTTCCGACTAACTAACCGCTGTTTGATTTTTCACGCACCTTCGGCTGAAAGACACATCCGCAGCGATTACAAATTAAGACACTGGAGCCAAAATGGCTGTCAGCTGCCTTATGCAGCAGAGGTTTATGTGGATGCTCCATGTCCTTCCGTTACCGAGCAACCGCGGTCATGGCTTAATTACACGGCGACCTGTGCTTGTATGCACGGGCGAGGAACCAACGGGCTCTCGCGTCACAAGTGAGAATCGTTCAATCAAACTGCCTCAGATTCCTTGCTCACGGCACTACCTTTTAATTAATGGAGGGCCCAATCTAAGCCCCTGGACCTTTAAACTTGTTTAAATGTGCTCTAGAACTCAATTGTGGGGCGACATAGCGCAGGAGGTAAGAGCGGTTGTCTGGCAGTTCGGAGGGTTGCCGGTTCGATCCCCCGCCCTGGGTGTGTCGAAGTGTCTCTGAGCAAGACACCCAACACCTAATTGCTCCCAACGAGCTGATTGGTACCTTGGATGTCAGCCTTTCACCGTTGGTGTGTGTGTGTGTGTGTGTGTGAATGGGTGAATGAGAGGCATCAATTGTAAAGCACTTTGGATAAAAGCGCTACATAAATACAGTCCATTTACCTTGCAATCGCTTTCAGTTGCCGGCAGCGATTGTGACATCAGCATTAGAATGTTCAGTTGAGAACATTCTGAGCGCGTATTTGTGATCTCGCACCTTGAAGGGTTAAAGATCCTCGTTCATCAGTGCACACGTGTATCCACAAAAGGTATTTTCTCTACCTGGATAATGGATATATGCTGTTTGTTCAGCCAGAGACACAAGGTTGTTAACAGCGATGGTTCGCTCACGTGTTACGACACACTCGATGTTCAATCCCCATTGATGAAACGCTTGCTTGCTGAAAGAGCGCATCCTCTCACTTTGTTCTTATTACTCCAAATAGCCCCTTAATTAAACACTCAATGGCTGTGTCCAAATCAGCCTCCTAACTACTGTTTCTTCAAAGGATGTACTGCCTACTAAGTATACTGCATGCTGCACAATGTTTTCTTTTTAGGCTGTGATGGGCAGTATAATAAATAATGCCTCCATACTATTCTAAGCGTACTAATGGAGAGTTACTAATCGTCCTGAACCTGTCTAGTTTGCTCTCCGATTCTGTTGGGTTTCGAAGCCATTCCGTAAACAGTGTGAGATTAGTTTTAACAATTTACCATAAAAATTATACAAACTACATACATTTAAACACAGTCCTGGCACCACTAGTATTTAAATTTCTAGCAGTTTTCTGTGTTTGTTGATAGAATACAACAAGTTACATGATATATGTATATATATATATATATATATATATATATATATATATTCAAAATTCTGTATAGTTAACAGCTTTTTTGTAAGTATACTCACTGAGTATTACTCAGCTACCATATTCAATAGTAAGCAAATGCTGATTCAGACTAGGCCAATAAATCATTCTATCTGCCTAGCCGACTTCACTTAATACTGTAATAATAATAATAATAATAATAATAACAACAACAATCATCATCATCAATATTTTTTACAGCACAGATGTAATTGCCTGTTTTGCCAACAGTTTTGGTTGAGCGTAACTGTCGTATTTTCACTATTTATCTATTTATCTATTTAACGTTTTCATTATTAATCAGTAATAAAAAGCTGTTGACGTGATGGAGTTGGCCAACACTCATTTGAGGGGGTTAACCTGTGGTGGATCGGGGGGCTCCCAAACCCGGCCACGGGACGTCCGCTGTGCTTCAGGCCCGAATGCTCCGGCAGATGGGGCCCCCACACGCGCTCCTGTGTCTGCGGCCGGGACGTCCCCGTCCTCCGGTTTTCCCGCGGCACCCTCGGGCGGAGCGGCCTCAGCCGAAGGGCTTCCGGAAGGCTCCGGCTCCGCAGGCTGATCCGTGCGTCAGACGCGTGCTGAGCACCGTAAACGCAGCCCAACAGGGGATTGGCTTAATAGAGGAAATGAAACAGCGCGTGCCCGCTGGCAGAAAAAAACCTCGTTCCCCTCATCCCGCCCCTCCTGCTGCTCCCCTCTGACGTTTGGCCCGTCTTATGATGTGCTCATCCTGGGGGGTGGGGGGGGTGGGGGGGTCGGCAACCAGCATGGTTTAATTGCCAGAAACCAATGGGATCCAGTAGAGTAGCTAAGGTGGCAATTACTTTTTAACATGGATGACATGGGTGTTTCATAACGTTTTTCATGAAATAAATGAAATAACAGTTTAAAAATTAAAAATGTTTTTTTGTTTACCAAGTTTCCCATTATCAAAAAATTGCATTTTCTCTAAATATCTAAAACTATTCAGTGTTACAAATATGCAGTAATAGAAGAAATAAGGAAGGGGGCAAATACTTAATCACACCACTGTACGTGTGCATTTCTTTATTCCATATAATTCTTCTATTATTTATAATAAATATTGCATGCTAATAAATAATTACATAATACAGCCATAATAAAAATATAATAATTAATTATTATAGGAGTAGTATTATTATTATTATTATTATTATTATTATTATTATTATTATTATTATTATATCATTTCTAACTGCGATGTAAAAACCGCAGGAGCTGCAGTGCATTGTGGGAGCAGCAGTGGTGGTGCGCTGAAGAGGGTCCAGGCAGCCTCGATGCTGGGAGACCTCGTCTGCCAGCTTTTCTTCTTTCAAGTGCCAGATGGGTGGGAGTGCTTTGTTCATTTCATCAAACCACCGCGAGACTAGTCCTTCTTGTGAAATCGATAAAAACACGTTCTCCTTTTTGTGTGCGGAATGGAGAGAGAGAGAGAGAGAGAGGGTGAGAGAGAGAGAGAGAGATTTGAGATTTAAAAACCCCTTTTATTGGGACATTGTTCAAACACAGAATTTACTGTACTTCAAAATAAAATAATAGACAAGCAACATACAGACAGAGGAGAAAAAAAAAACTAACCACAGGCAGAAAAGAGGGAATAGATACAGAGAGAGAGAGAGAGAGAGAGCCGCTGCTGTGTGTAAGCCTGGACCGACCCGTTTCTTTTTTGCTCGCTCGTGTACGTGTTCCGTCCGACTCCAGCATTGTTTGCCGTTTCAGCTGCTCGCCCGTTCGCCCACAAATCAAGACCTTCTGACGATAATGTGCTTGTTACCTTGACGCTCTGTGTATCATCTTTAGAGACAAAAAAAAAAAGTTCTTGAGTAAAGGGCTTCGCGGAAGCAACACAGCAAATCAGTCCTGGTCAATGAGTGCGGATTTCATACCACATTATTTTATATTTATAGCCTCCCAGCAATACTTAGAGACTTAGAAACTAGTAGATTTATGTTTCCTTTCCGGAGGAATAACAAGAGAAGACTTCTGTAGAATTTTTAAACTCATCCCAAAGTGTTCAGAGGAAAGAGAGAAAAAACTAAATAAATAAGAACTTGTAGAAAAAATTAAGGAGGAAGAGGCATAAATGACGTGTATAAAAATAGCAAAGTTGGAAGAATTGCAAAACAAATATAAAATGTGTGCTGAGAAAAGTAAGAAGAAAATCAATAATATTCATTGCCTAATCAGCTTCTCTTGACAGCACCTCTAAATAAAAATATTGAAAAATACTGTTCTACTGTGGCGGTAGAAAGTGTGTGACTGTGTGTTGTGCCTGAACATGTTGTAAATTGTATTCTATGCACAAAATTCATAAATCCGGCTATAAAGAAAAAAACAGAAACATAAGCTATCGACCAATCTGGCCATCTGGAGTTGTATTTCAAGTCTTAGTGCAATACTGTACGGTGTGTTATTGGTTCTACTGCTGGAATGTCATGTTTCCAATAAAGGTTCCACTGGACTGACAGTTTAATCCATATACAAATCATACCTTCTCATAATTTCAGATGGTGACAGGCGATATATCACTGTCAGAATGTCAGATGGCGGGGTCTCAAATTATCGAACGGGATTTTCCATCTGACTTTTGTGTGCTCAGTCATGAACATCTCTTAAGACCAACTTCAAGCATTAGTTCTTTATTTTAACCCCTTATGGAGTGAGATCACAAATATGTGATTAGAATGTTCTTAACAGAACCTTCTAATGCTGCCATAACAATCACTACTAGCAACTGAAAGCAGTGGAGTTCTGGAACACTGACTTAGAATCGTTCCAAAAAATGACACATCAAAGGGTTCAACCCTAAACCCTTGTACTGAATACTACAAATGTCAATAATAAATGAATCAGAAGAACAAAATGTTCACATTGGCCCTCGGAATTAAATTACGCTTTACAACAACCATCACGATCGTTGACAAAAAACCAACTACAGAAGCCTCACAAAGACAGAACTTCAGATTGGGTCGTCTTGGCAGGCAGAGAGAAAATGAAAGACGAATGAAAATAGCAGAATTGTTCTCTGGAGGGTATAGCCTCCCTTGTTTCAGTGCTTTTGTCTATATATACTCAGTCTAAACACCTGTTTAACAACGTGCAGAATATAGGCTGCTATGCCCTCTTCTTTCCGTTGGATCCAGTCTCGATGCACAGTACATTGATGAAGGGAATACATTCGCAAACTCAGTGATCCGCAACCTAATAGAGGTGAAAATGTCTAATAAAACATATATATATGAGTCCTCCCCAGAGCTCGTAAAACACATGGTATTTCAAGATCCGTGAAGAAAACCATCTGTAAGACCCGAGAGGTTTTTTTTCACGATGACCACCTCTTCAACCTCTTCTCTGTACTTGAAGTATCTGTAATGGAACTCCCTGTACTTGCGGCAGAAGGGCACTATTGTACATGCAGTGAAGCTTTTTTTTTTCTTCTTCTTCTTTAGGGAAAATTACGTTGTTTTTCCCCCCCCCCACTGAGTATAATTAGATATGAGCTTTCCGGGGATTAAGACCCTTGTGACACAGGTGCTGACTGTATGCCAGTGGAGGACCTGGCGAAGGGCTATGCTGATGAGCAAAATTAGCTCCACAGAGAAGGATCACGTGTGCCACAGAAAACAGGAGAACAGGATATATTCAGCTCTTGCATCAGGGTGACAGAATCAAAACCGATATTGTAGAACATGTGTACTTTTTTTTATTACATTTCTTTTGTAGACACGGTATATCTACGCATTCCTTCAAGGGTTGATGGCGCAGAACGCGTTAAAGGAAACAACGGACAGCGGACACAACGGCCGGAAAATGGCGGAGGCGGATCTTTAGAAGCCGAGCTTGAGATTTTGCGCATTCAGAGAGGGACGGGACACCGGTTAGCGGCGATCCAAAATCGCCTGGCAGCCGAGGACGAGGAGGAGACAGGGGTGCAGCTGCGGGCTCTTGATTTCTCAATTGGCGATTGCAGCAGACCGGGGTTTCCAGTGGCGGTCCGCACCGCACGCTGAGGTGCGAGTCCGAGCTGCATGTGTGTGGCGATGTGGTTTTTCCACGCACGCTCGTTTGAATCAGAAATATCATCTTCTAAGTGTCCAAAACCATGGGTACGACTTCTGTAAAACTCAGGGCACAATTACCTGTACGACTGATACCAATAAATTAATTCGGCAGGAACTGCCATCAACCCCCAGTTCTTTTTGTTCTCTACACATCGGAACACTTACACATTTTTGTTGTTATTAAAAATTAATTGTTAAAATAAGCAAAGGTGAACATTCTTTTGCAGGGAACGCATGCTACCCTTTGGTATCACTGCATCACACCTGTGTCCTGTGAGATCCCAGCTGTAACCATGGTGTGCATACGTTCTGGTAACACGCATGACAGGGCTAGTACAACAATCCACAGGCGCAAGAGCAGAGTTCAATGCTAGGCATTTGGGTAGCTGTAAAAGACCCCACATTGCCTATTTTTCTTTACCCCAAATAAAACATGTGTTTGCTAATAAGAGTTTTAATACTAATTAATTTTTTAAGATCCGCTCATCCTGAATGGATCTCCCTTCAGCTAATTCTCAGCGTTTACACCCTGACCCAAGAAAACCAGCGCTTTCTCTTTATCAAGAGCATTTCACAGCACTTGCATTTCAGAGAGTGAAAATTCTAATGAATAAAGAGCTTTATTACTAATACAATTTTTATTTTAAGATTTAAGGTGCTGTATAGATTTTGAGTCAGAAGAAACCGTAAGGCCGGATGTGTCTTCCAGCGTCTGTCTGCATAATTTCTGCATCAGTAGGGATCCAAAAACTGTTCTTGAAGATGCAATTTTCTGAAGATGAAGGAACCACTAGACAACAGAATTGGCCTCCTGGAAAGAGAGGCTGGGCCTACATGCTAGACAGAAACCAGAGATGGAATAGCCAATCCAGGTACATCATTCCCAGTCCCTTTTATTAGACAAAGCGAGTCCCTTCTTAAGACAAAAACTAATTGTAGGTGTCCGACACAAAGAAAATAAATTATATGCCACACAATGGCCTAGCCTGTTGACAGTTTGGATTTACAGGCAGCTGTGTTGACGATCAACAGGAATTCATACTGTACATGTGAGTCTGGAAGTAAGAGCAAGGTTTAACATTCATTCACTCAAACAGGTAACAAAACCAGATTTGTTTTTTGTTTGTTTGATGTTTTTTTTATTTAAAAAAAAACTGTCTGATATCATCTCAGGTTGTCAACTAATGTTTTTCAGCTGAGGCCGCCAAGATAAAAGATAGCTAAAATGAGATCAGGATTTCAAAAAAAACATTTTTCAGTCTAGTTGCTGAGCTAATTAAAAATTGACTGCATGACCTACTTACAGACATAGAAACAGTGTCGATAAATGTGTATCTCTCTATTCCAACAGAGTTCAGATGAAAAACTCAAAATTTTTCAGCTTTAATCAAATTGAGAGTCTTCAGGAGTATCAGACCTGTATCTGTCTTTTTGTACATCATTCAGACCAGCATTGTGAACGTATCTGTAGCCAAATATTCTAAATGCACCCACATCCCACTATATATGTACCTACCATAACATAACATAACATTACATTACATAGCATAACATCCATTTTCTATACCCACGTGTTCCTGGTCAGGGTTGCTGGAGCCTATCCCAGCATGCATTGGGCGAGAGGCAGGACTACTCCCTGGACAGTTCCCCGGTCCATCGCAGGGCACACACACTACTCACAAACACACTCATACCTAGTGGCAATTAACCTGACCTGCATGTCTTTGGACTATGGGAGGAAACCGGAGTATCTGGACAAAGCCCACGTGCACCCAGGGAGAACATGCAAACTCCACACAAAAAGGCCCCAGCTGGGATTCGAACCAAGGACCTCCTCACTGCACCACCACGCTGCCCATGACATAACATGACATGACAATGACATCACATCACATGACATCACATAACATCATAACATAATGACAAGAACAGGCCTTTCAGCCCAAAAGTGTTTGTTATTTTCCAACCATTTAAGTGTACCAAGTGGTCAGTTAATTAAAAACTGGATGGTATCCAGCACCGTATCAAGCCTGTTCTTGAAAACCCCCAGAGTTTCTGCCTCTACTACGTGACCTGGCAAGCAGTACCACACAGCGACTACTCTCTGTGTGAAAAAATACTTCCTAACGTCTGAATTCGGAATTCACCTTTAGCTGATTTACATTTGTGCCCCCTCATTCTACTAACAGAACTCAACCTGAAGAATCTCTTTTGGATCACTTTTATCCTTTGAGTTTCACATGAAGTGAAGCTGGGGGGGGGGGGGGGGGGGCGTTGGGGGGTGGGGGGGTGATACCTTTTTTTACACAAGTGAGGCTTTCAATTTTTTTTAATGATGTTGATGTCAAGTAAAATGTGAAAAAAAAAACATCCAAGGATGATGACTACTTTCTCCAGGCACTGCATATAGATTCAGCTTTTCCAAACTGTGGAGGAAAGACATAAATAGATGAAAGGTGAACAGTACAGACGTAAACCAGTAAGGAGGAACCCAAGGCAAGAACATGAAAAAGTAAGAATAATGATGATTTACAGATGTCACACCTAAGTTCCTGGTTGTTAGACAAGCTTGTGATTTCACTGACAGGCAGAAGGCAAACACAGGAAGCAGATCTTTCATTGTAGCTCTTGTGATATCCGACAGAGCTGAGTTCGTTTGTGCATTTGGCGGTTTGTTTCCCCACCAGCTGAAGTACTTGTCTTCAGCTGTCATCCATGTTGTCAGCTCATTTCAAAATGAGAAAACAATCTAAAGCAACCTTTTCGGATCCAGAGACCCCCCCCCCAGCGAGACTCAAAGGCTTCCATTGGACCACCATCATAAGTGTAATGGTTATATATATATATATTTTTTTTAAAGGTTTTGTAAAGGTCATAGACTGGCTGAGGGGGTGTGTGGAGCAAACGGAAGGATGGGGAACAAGGTGTGATAACCAATCGGATTCCAGATCCAATGAGTAAACTGTTACCGATTTCAAATTTGATTTCCCCACTCTACTTACGTCTGTTAAGGATAGGATTTACAAAATATACGATCGATATACATTTAATGAACACCATTTTAAAAAATAGAAAACACGCCCACAAGCGGCCGATTTGTGGGAGACGAGAACAATGCCAGGCGATCTTGTTGGAGGACGTGTGGCTTGTTTACCCTCATGGGTCCCCTTTTAAAGGCTTTCCCACAGGTGCCGCCAATGAAAGAAAATGAACAAACCAGAAAAAGGAAAAGCAATACCTGCCACATACCACTAGGGGCACAGGTGAGAGAGAGCTGGAGGCATAACAGTGCTCTTGGCCCAGATTCAGAGTGCACAGAAACCTGGCGTGAAGGTTGAGGAAGTCAAACCCCCAAAGACCTGCCACTCCAAATGCCGGGTCCATTGTGAAGGAAGCCATACATAAGTAAATAAGATTTAATTGATTTTTTTTTTTTTTTTTTTAGAGCAGAGGGGAGCATTTAGAGAAGAGACTCAGGCGAATGCCTTTGCCCTCCGCAAGGGAAAAACAGGGTCGGAATATTTAAGAGCGCGGGACCCCTAGCCGGGCGTACGAGCGCGATGGCGGGACGGATTCCATATTCACATCATGACCGTAGAGCCGTAGAACAGGGACTGCCCACGCTCACCGGATACTCCTGGCTTCAGATCAGAGGCCCTTTTACAAAAGGCAATTATGGAAATGTAATCACACGACGTCTAGGCAAGGTATCGGGTCTTAGCAGGTTAATTTCCCCCTACGACTGGCTGGCGGCTTGACCGTATTAGAGCTGTGAACTCTATTTCCATACGCACACCCCACTTAAGGGGTTTTATTTTCTTTAATAGACATTGTTTGCATAATCTGAGTGAGTGAGACCTCACCTGTAGGCCAGGTCCCACTGATGGAGTCTCCACACTCCCGTCGCTGTCATTTCGCTCTCTGCCTACGACGAGGACGCCGGGTACAAATGGAACTGCGCTGCAAAAAAAATAAGTATTAAATAAAATAATAAATTCACGATCGCTGGAGGCTGAGAACTCGTATCTAGAGCCGGTTGTAGGCGTAGGCGACATAAGTAATTGCCCAGGGCTGCGTCTGTGTGGAGAAGTTCCATCTGCCTGCCCCCCCCCCCCCACCCCCTTCCCGAACCGCAATCCCAACCCCCCCCCCCCCCCCCCAACAGTGTTGAGTTATAGAATATAATTGAAGAGGGAGCATCCAATAGAAAAGTTTTGCCTTGGGGGTCCAATAGTTTAGAGTCGGCCCAGACTGTATCAGCCAAAAAAAAAAAACAAATTCAAGTACATTGCTCTGCTATTTTTGTTACCGGTTTCACATATTAATGTGGCTTCGTTTGCTGGGCAGCTGCACAACGACGCTGATCAAATCAAATCGATTGGTATAGAGAGCTTTTTACAGAGAGCCGTCGCAAAGAGGCCTTACACTGCAACAGAAAAGAGCACAAACCTGACCTGAACCCCCAAATAGCAACACGTGAGAGTTTGTAAAATTAAAAATTAAAAAACTCCAGTGGGGAGAAAAACCGTCAAATGGTGGTGAGAAGAAAAATAAAAAGGTACCCGATGGGGAGAAATGGCAGGAGGCCAGCTATAGAGGGGGGGCCCCTCCTCCACTGGCCGGCCTGGTGTAAAGTAGCGGCAGAATGGATGCAACAGAAATGTAATAATGGATCAAATCCAATCGATATTTATTTATAGCGCGCATTTCACAAACAACTGTCACTATACGCTTCACAGACAACCCCCTGGCCTAAACCCCCCGCGGGAGCAAGCCTAAGGCAACAGTGGCAAGGGGAAAACTCCCCGGTAACAGATAGATCGATCGCAACTGTCAGGTAATCGATCGAAAGTGATGTAATCGGTTGGGGGGGGGGGGGGCAGGTAACCGAAACCAATTTCTGAATCAGAAGATACTCTGAACCGACCACTGATCGGTACACCTTGGCGGGAGTTCACCCTCCACTCTCTCCGCCATTTTAGATTTAGGCTTTATTAATCTTCACACCCCAGTGTCAGTTAAACCAACAAAAATCTGTGGGATCCCGGGATGGAAGACTGGACTGGGGGGGGCTGGGGGTGGGAGGAGACGGATCAGAAACCGTTGGTGCGGAGGACATTCAAAAACTCACCTCTGTGAGAATGAGATCATGTCTTTAAATTATTTTATTTGGCCTTTATTTTACCAGGCAGGTCAATTAAGATGGGAATCTCACTAACAATGATGGCCTGGCAAGAGATAAAAGAGCTTTTGAGGAGGCATGAGGAGGGGGGTGGGTGTAAAAAAAAAAGGGGTTGAGATAAAAGAGATACAGTTCAGTAAAATTAGGAATAAAGACATAATTTGCAAGCCACCAAACCACAGCCAAGCTTTAAGCAGATCGAATACAATGCTAACGATATCGTTTCGCTGATGATGTCGGTACTTCATTTGTTCTTTCGTAAGCCACGGCAGGTATTTTCTCATTTCAATGCAATGAAGAGTCAAAACCTTCTCAGGGATAATAATCTCCATATCTTGTGCTTTTCAACTTTTTCAGTTAGTAATAGTGTGTTACACATGACTTCCAGGAGGATGGTTAAATATTACTGCATGTCAAAATATAGAATTCTGTGTTTTATGAAACATAACTATTTGGTTTTTTTTTCAAAGTCAGAAGAATTACTAGTCATTTTAAGATCAAATACTTTTTTCTTTTGCAGAATAACTAATGTAAGAATGAGAATTCACATTTTCATAACTAAATTAAAAATACAAATGGATTAAACTGACTGTTTTTTATAGGAATACTTGGGCTCACCTTTATTCAGTCTTCCCTGTATCATTTGCTGCTCGCATCTGATATCACTGGGTCATTTGAATCCAAAATGAAGAAAGAAAGAAATCAAGCAGGTTTCTGTATTCGAAAATAAGACTTGCATCACCCTCAGCTAGCAAAAATGCAGGAAAAACCTCGACTGGAGTTGAGTAAATGTCACTGTACATCTCAAACAGCTCCCATTTATGTACATGTATCTGAATCTAATAACGACTGCGCTACAGAGTTTGGTGTTGTTATGTGTATTATTGACCTCTTACTACCTATATCACATCCTCAGAAAACTATAAACTAGGAATGCATTTGCCTCAGCGAAGAGGTTATTTATACTACCTGATTGACTTTTATTTAATATTTAACAAGATTTATAACATGGATATATATTTTTTTTTTTTTTCAGAGTGTACGTAGCCTGTATGGAATTGGCTCGGATTTTCAGATGCTGATTTTTATATATTTATATGGCAAGGTCTGACAGTCTTTTTTTTATCATTTTTAAAATGTCTAGCTGTTGCTGGTGCAATCTAATTTTGTAAGTGTTGAAATGCTCACAGGGATTCTCTATAAAAAGAACTGAACTCACACACACCCACCATACAAACAGACACACACACACACACACACACACACAAGCGTACGCACACACATACAGAGAGACAGAGAGGGGGAGAGAGAGAGACTACTCTGTTCTGAACTTTAAAAGTGCAATTGTGAGGATTTATCACAGCACAGATAATACAGAGAGGATGCTGCAAATCCACTTCCTGGATTCCCAGGGGCAAAGGTCATTAGAAGCTATGAGAATGGCTCAGACACTGAGATATCGTTGCGCTCAGGCAAAGGCGCTCTTATTTGGCTTTTTACGGAACACAGCTTAGCCAATCACGCAGCATACCCATAAATCCCGGCTCACTGTTTTGTACTCAAGAGTTAATCACACGGGGATTGTCACGCTCACACATGGAGTCCCTACGCTGTCGGAGGAACGGGGGGGTAAACGGCCGTTTCTGCTCCGAGCAGTTAATCTAAGCAGTGTCATTTTGGGGGCTTCCCCCCTCTCTCTCTCTCTCAGAGCACGATGCGTTGAGGAATCACAGAGATTAAACAAAAAAAAAAAGTGAAAAGTCATTCTTCTGGCGACTGACTGTTGAGGTGAAGATAACTGATTGGATCGCCGGGCAGGGGATCCCTGGCTCTCTCTCATCGCTTGTTTGCCACACAAACCCTGAGAGATGAACTCGAAAGAGAGAGAGAGAGAGAGAGAAAAGAAAAACGTTTAGCCTACCCTGCGACTTTTCCAGTCAAGCTGTGCCTGTGGCTGATCAATAAATTATAGATAACGATTGAATCCCAGAAAACAATAAAATTATCCCTTTAATTTTATTTTCCCCCGCATTAACATGAAGGAATCCTTAGAAAGATCAATGTTTCAGAGGCCGAATACAAATGGGGTTCCAAACAGATGTTTGTTTGTTTTTTTTGTTTGTTTCTTAGTTTTTCTTCAGCAACACAAGTGTAGCGGTCCTGCTACCTCATGTAAGTCTGAATACAATCAAAAGACTTACTGTTATTTCTGATTTCCTGGAAAGGAATCAAAGGACAAGTCCTGGTCTTCTGTTAATCTACCCCGGAACCTCACAGAACATGACACCGTCGCCATGGAGAGCTGGACTGAAGGCTTTCTTTTCTGAGCAAAGTCAAGGTTGGTTCTTCTTTAGCAAGGGCAACATTGGCATACAATTAGAATTCGGCTTAACTAGTTAGAGCGATCGTTTCAAAAATCCATATTCAGACACACACACATGCATACATGCATGCACATACACACATAAACACACACACATACACGTACACACCTTGCCAATATTGCTGTCCTATCTTGGGCCCTATCCAGAGACAGGGCACCTGAAAGCTTTCGCACACACACCCCCCCCCCCCACCATGTACAAAAGGGGAAAGTATTAACTACATTGCCGGACATCTGTGCTCATAAAATCATTTCCTCTAGTGGCGTAAGTCTGTTGCTACTGCTACTTGGGTAGCGGATTGCTCTGTCGGATTGTTTCCCTACGAAAAAAAGAGCCAGATCTCTCCCTGATGAAAAACTGGGTAGGAAACCCATGAGCATCCACCACACTATTGGAAGGAAACCCTGCAACAGCAGTAATTGAACAACCAATTTAAAGCCATCCTACCCGTGGGAGGCCAGCGGCCGATTGTTTTGGGCCATCGTGCACGCCCGGTTGTGGCGGACTATTGACGGAACGGTGAAGGGAGAAGGCTGTAAACCGTAAACTGTCGAGGCTATAGATCGCTGCCCGCGGTCTTTGGGGGGGGGGGGGGGTCCAGGAGCCGCGTGGGAGCGCGCGATAACGAGGAAAGCTTTATTGATTCTTAACAGCTGCTAAAATTAAGAAGTGTGACTCAGCCCGTTCCTGCACTTGGGAGTTGATCTGAGCCTTTTTCTTCTTTCTTTTTTTTTTTCCCGAGCAGCATGCAGCCAGCTTCTGCAATTTGATACAGAGCATCGAAAATAAACCCGAAGTCAGTTTGTCTGTCTTGTTTGTCTGTCTGTCTGTCTGTCTTTCCTGCCACTTTTTCTAAATCGTGCGCTAATAAGTGTGGGAAATGAACGCCTCTGTGGCTCCCTGTAGTAAAGTAACGTTTGCGGCTCCGGAAAAAATCGAGCGTTTGGCTCCTCCGGTCCTGCCTCTCTGCCACATTATCTCTGCTTTGCCGTTATATACGGCCGTGTCCCGCATTGTCCGGCCGGAGGAGTATTGCCGAGGTGCGCTGGGAAGCAGGAAGGCAGGAAGGTGAATGAACCGAAAGAGAATCGGGGACAGAATGTTCGGCGCGGAGGGTCAGGGTGAAGATCCGGCTACGGACGGCGCGAGAGCTCGTGATGTCCGCGTGGCAAGACCGAGAGCTTTTCACTTTACGATCGCTGATTTAAAGAGAGAGCCCAAGAAAAAACATTACTCTTCTGTTTCCAATCAGGTTATAATAATAATAATAATAATAATAATAATAATAATAATAATAATAATAATAATAATGATTTATTGCCCTGGTTATAAAGCAGCTGGTCTCTGGATGTTGAATCCTTTGGCCTGAACGCTGTTGACGTTCATATCATCAAGCCCATTGGAAAAATCTAATTGACAAACCTTCTGAAAGGCTTCTTTTTAGAAGGGTTGATATGAAAGATCAGCGTAATCTAACTGGGGAACATTCTGAGATGCATTTGCATTGCGACGTTAAATTTAAGAACCGGGGGGGGGGGGGGGGGGGTAGTATCCTTCCTGGCCGAGTCATTTAAAGGTGCTATTCAGTGCCAGTGTAATTTTGTAGACATAAAAAACAAGAAGACGACGGACGTAACCATGGGGGGGGGGGGGGGATGCTGCCTGTCGTATGACGCAGTTCATAGAGAAGAACATTAAGAGCCTTTTATCATTTTAAGAGCGATCTTGATCTCAAAATCTGGTTTACAGAGGTTCCGCGCTGTGTACTGTGCAGATACTTCAGGAATTTTAAAAACAAATGGATACGCCAAAGTCGTAAGTCATTTGTGGGGGGCAGCACAGACGTGATGGCAACCAAAACCAGAATCGTGACTTTGGCGGGACTGTACAGCCGATATGTGACCCTCAATTGCTGCCGCCAACCACGTTTTCCAAAACTCGATAAGCGGTTAGCGTCCATTAGCACGGTACTTTGTTAAAAAACCGCCTTAAAGCAAACCTGCACGCTAAGGAAATGAAGGTGTGCTGCGGTCCAAACATGACGATTGGTTCATGGGTCCTTCTGTTCATTCGTCACCTTCCAACACGTCCATTTCTCCTCTGTTGTTGAATCTAACTGCGAATGAGTTTCCCTCTAAAAAAAACATATAATGCACTTTCAGAGCAACGCAATGGATTCATTCATCCACTTCCTCGTGCCCCGGGGCGGGGTCAGCACATGTTCACACATAAAGACAGCACGGGCGAGAACATGAAAACTGCGTTTTGGAGGGAAAAATACAACAGCTTCTCTGGGCTGGGGAGAGAAAGGCACAAATCGGATCTGATCCAACCACTTTTACTTTTTTAGAGGAAAAATCTCTTACCTCTAAGCTACTATGTCTCTTCAGAGGACATGGGAGAAGGCGTACTGAAGACTCCTCTCCTTGTGCCAAAAAGAGTCCCTGTAAAAAATAAATAAATAAATAAATAAATTTTGTTTACCCTTTATCTTAAACAAATGACCTAAAGTGGATTGCTTTAAATTAACACTCTTCGTGTGTGTCCTCCTCTCTTTGTGTGTCCTCGCTGAAGTATAACAGCGTTAATCCTTAATTGCAGACTAGAGGCAGATTATTATCCGCTCCATGAACACGAATAGATTTTCAAGACCACCTCCGAAGCAAAAGGCTGACTACTGCAGTTTTTTTTTTTTTTAAAGAGGAGGTCAAACAACAACTTCGAGGCCGGGGATGGATACTGAGATCATCATCATCGGTTTACGAGACCAACGCCTCACTACTAATTGCATCGATTTATAGAGCGTCCGTGCAGGAAGAGAACATGCGATTTTGCGTGAGAAAATTATTTCCTCCTTCCAAACCAATTCACTGCAAACAGATTATTGGCTGGAATTTCGATAGTCAATATGAGACCAGTGCCTTATATACTGCATTTAGCCAACAGAGAAATAAACAACTCATGAGATTTGAACTTTACCACTATACCTTCAGCATAAGCACCGCAATGAAGACATATAGCCCTAACTTTGGCAACAGGACACGCCGAAGCATATTCACATGGACAATATGATTCTCCACATCATGATCTACAGACTAATTTGCAGCAAAGTAATGTCAGAATGCAAAGGAGCTTCACAGCAGAGTGTCCCAAAGATATTATCAGTTGTGGTGCATGAACAGCTGAAACCAAAATCTTTGGGTTTACCAGACCGTTACGTTACTACTTAGCCAGTGCCAATTTCAGACTGCACAGTCGCTATTGTTTTGGGGGGGGAGGGATACTAATTCATGTAATGATACGCAGTAGCTAATGGTAATACACTGGGTTTATTCTTACACCGAGATTCAAACACAATGCATCAGATCAAATCATAGATTTACTTGCTATCAAGAGGCACTGAGACACTATTGTGAAGATTATTCGAGGAAGGGTTAGGGAATAGAAGGCTAGATCGGTGTGTAATTCTTTAATGAAGCAGTGAACATGCCACCTGTTGGACAGGTGAAATAAACATAGTTCTGATTATGTGTGTGACAACAACAAAACAAATCACAGAAAAAGCAAGTGTGTTTTTTTTCTGTGCAATGAAGAAAAAACAAAAATGCTCTCCATCCATCTCCATGAAAATAGAGGGAGCATGCAATGTGCATTTTTGGAGATCGGCTTCTGGAAGCTTCCGTGCAGACGGCTTCCAATTACACAGTCGTAGAGAAACACACGCTTGCAAAGACCCTGCCTACGATGGGTTAAACTCACATCATCTGTGACCCAACACCTTGTCAGTCAGTTTCCCATAAAGTCATTTTATGACGAGTTATCTGCGATAACTTGTGAAAAAGAAAATACGAGTACGGATAAAAACAAAAAAATTCAAGCAATCTAAACTGACACATTGGTTTCAAGCCTTCATCCAGCTCCAATCACCAGTCATAGTCTTGTTTGCTGACAGGAGAGGAACCTCTCAATCACAAACATTACAGTATATCATGCTTGGCAGGCATGGGCATAAAATGAGGAAATTACACTGTGGTCTTATTTGTTTTCCATCCATCCATCCATTATCTACCCCGCTTATGCCTGCTCAGGGTTCCCCGGTGGGGCGGGGCCTATCCCAGCATGCATTGTGGGAAAGGCTGAAATACACCCTGGACGGGTAAATAGTCGAGCAATTTAGAGCCTTGATGTTAGCCCACTAAATGTCTTCGGACTGTGGGAGAGAAAAACTGCCGTTTCTGTTCTAAAGCTGCGTTTCTCTGTCCCCACCTCTATGACACGAGAGTGACCATTACAGCACCTGGCCAGAACGAAAACTCACACCCACACCAGGTCTTTCCAGATAAGAAACACCTCTTTTTGCGGTTTTGCGGCAGTGAGCTCTTCGGTTAGCCCTTAATTTTATCATTGTTTCCGCTCCTTCGACCTCTTAACCACTGATTGCTGCAATTAGAACACCTGCTGTGCAGTCCTGAGGATGAGAACGGGTATAAATGCTAAAATACAGGTTAAACGCTTCCCTGGGCACAGTTCACAGCGTTGACTACTGTATGAGACACTTTGCAGACCACCTGCCAGGTAGGATGACCCAGGGATGTTGAGTGAATTGGCCCGGGACAAAATTATATGATTACAGTATATTATCCCTGGGCCCGGGGCCAATATTTTATTTATCACAAGTTCGCAGACCCCCATTCCCCAAGCCCCCCCCCCCCCCCCCATCCTCCAGGGCTCAGGATAACGTACCTGGTTGTTCTCCCCGATGGTGGTGCTGGGATGAACCCAAGGTTGCTAATGGTCATCCCTGAGAAAGTTTAAGGGGCCAACGGTAAGACCTTCTCCTTTGGCGCTTAGCAACCACACCTGATGACTGGCGGGGAGGGAATTTCAGGCCGCTCAAAGCTACGCAACCTTTGCGCCCAATTAATTTACACTTCCCCTGAGCCCCTGGAATGCTATGCAAATGGCATTTCTCTCCCCTGCTGGAAGAAACAACCTTCCCACGATGGGCAGGACGGCAGAATCAGAGAGCTTCTAACGCAGGATGAAAACTCACCTCTTCAGCCCTCATCTCGGTTACCCTTCCACCCACCTCCCCACGCCCCCCACCCCACCCCACCCCAGCACTTCCACCCCTTCCACCCCCCTCCCATCCCAGCACTCCCACTCCCCCCACCCCAAGACTCCCACCCCTCTCACCCCCCCAGCCCCCCACCCTACCACTCCCACTGCCCTCACCCCCTCACCCTCAGACCTGTCCCACTCCTGCAACCATCCCCCACCATCCCAGATATTCCCACCCCTCCCAATCCTCCCATTCCCCCCACCCCAGCGCTCCCTCCACCCCCTCATCCCTCCACACCCCCCTCTGCACCTCTGCACCCCCAGCCTTCTGTACTAATTCCACTTACAGTTCCATTATTGTTTCCAATTTTCTGCCGTATGTAGGCCTTCTGGAACTGAAACCCGAGCACAAACATTTCAGATACAAAACCGCAGCAATTCTCTCAGACGTCATAAGCCACAGCATTCGCTCAGATCCCGAAAAACACGCCTTATTAGCGACCTAATCAAGCTCAATCGTCCCAAAACCCAGCACCAAATGCTTTCGCCTTGCAGGCACTGCACTACAAAAAAAAAAAAAAAAACAATGAAATGGACAGACAAACAATAACATTCCGAGGTAACCATGGTAATCTTTAACAATTAAGTAGTTCAATTGGAGGGAACAGTACTCCATAAAAAAGACAACATTGAGGAATTCAACAGCATTTGCCACCACTTCATTTCCTTTTATCACCGGGAGAGAGCCGATAACCTCTTATCAATTCCACCGAGGCCGTTAAAAGAAGCAAAGTGGTTCCAAAATGTCCGCTCTGTCTGCTGACAAATAAGGGCTGAGCGCAGTTCTGCAGCACCTCGAAAAACCCAACTCAATCATAAACCCCTGTCCTCATCTCAACCATCTCCTCAGCTCTCACTGCGGGCCTCAGTATCGATCTGGACATTATTTTACTTATTACTTTTTCTTCTTACTTCCTTTCGCTTACTTTCTTTTTACTTGTTTCCTCTTCTTTTTTGTCTTTTTATTTACTTGATTACGGCTATTACCGCTAATTGTGCTTGCTATCATTATCTTCAACCCTGATTCGTTAGCACCATGTTATTTACTTCCCTTGTCATTGGCGCATTGGTGTGAGATAACTGCCACACATGCGGTTGCTGCTGTTTTCTCTTCCTCACTCGACTGTGTCTTCCTTTAATGCCACTTTCTTATCCGTGTCGCCTGAACTTTTATATTGTTTCTATATATTGCTTTTGGGTGGGGGAAGATCCCATCCTGCATTGAACTGGATTTGACAATGAAGCTAAATTCTAGATAGCAGTGGGGGGGGGGGGGGGGGGGGGCAGTGGGGGGGGGGGGGGGGGCATTGCCATCGTGTCATTGCTTTATAAACTTGTAACTCACATACCCACACACATAGAAACACACATACACACACATTCACTAACACACACACACACACACATACACATGCACGCACACACACACATGCACACACACACACACACACACACACATACACGCACATGCACACACACACACACACGCACACACACGTACACACACATAGCTTATCAACAAATAGACAGAATAGAGCACTTGGTAAACAACTCTGTTCCTGGAGCTCTACCATCCTGTATGTTTTCAATCTAAACCTAATAAAGCACAGCTAAAGATGTGCATTGAGCTGCTAACTAGCTGAGTCAGGTGTGCCAAATTGGGGTTGAAATGAAAACCTGCGGGATGGCACACCTCCGGGAACGTGGTTGGTCACCACGGGGACAGAGGATTTTAACATTCTGATCGTTTCAGGTCTTGTGCAATGGCAGCTTTCGGGGACGAGGGTGGGGTAGGACGGCCGGAGGGGAAACCGCAGGAGCGGGTACGCCTGGCTTCCACTCTGTTAGCAAGCGCACCTTACGGCTGAGCGCGAGAAACAAACTCCCCACTGCCTTCTGACGCGAAGGAAAGGTCGGAATATATATAGGGACTGTTAACAAAGGAGACCAAAGACAGCAAATCTCTCTGAAAAGGAGCAGGTCTGGAACACACGATGGTGGGGGGAAAAAATGCAATTACAGATTTTTTTTTTTTTTTTTTCAACAAAGGTCTATGGCTACAAAGGGTCTATGGTCACCTATTTAAAAAGAAGGAAACAACCAAATATTCTAATGGTTTGAATTGGCCTAATTTAACACAGAAGGTGTTCTGGGGAGAAAAAAAACAAAACTTTATTCCCTATTTTTACAGGTTAATTTGGCAAATGCATCCAGTGAGCTTCATAATGTTTGTTATATTTTGGTACAAAAAAAAGAAAAGAAAAAGTATGTCATTTTATCCCAAATATTATGGAGCCCACTGTATCTTGGATAATTTAACAAGTGTTGAGATGGAGAGATGGTCTGTCTCTCTCTAACTGGCATCAAGCAGACGTGCTTATCCAGAGTGAATAACACACCACTTTTTACACCATATCCATTTATACAGCTGGATATGCAGTGACGCAATCCAGGATAAGTACGTTGCTCGAGGGTGTGCCCTGGTAAGAGCACCAAAAATAGCACAATGCGCCTGCAATTAAAGTTAAAAGGTTGAGGTGAAGAGTTTAAGGGTGATGTGGTAGGGTGTATTTCTGCACTTTTTGTTTTTAAGTTGCCACTGCATCTGCTCCTGAGGGCAGTGGTCCCGTGTTGCACTCCTCCATAGCTTTTTTTGGCATGTTTCTTACTTCACGGTTTTATGTTTTCTTTTTGTGTTTGTGCGTTGTACTTCAGGTTGGCAAGTGTTGTTTCTTTTTTTTTTGTTTTTTGTTTTTTGTATGCTGCATCTGTACCTCTGGGCCCCAAGCTTTTTGTTTTCATTGCTTTGTTTTGGTATTTTTGTTTTGCACTTCAGAGCGTCCGTAGCCTCCGGCCTTGTTGTTATGCACGTACGGCAGACCGGCAAGCTCCTCAGAGGCCAGAATGAGATTTACCTGCTGCAATACGCCTGTTGGCCAAGAGAGGTCGCTGTTTCCTCCATTACTTATAAAAGATTTTTTCAAATAATGATCCACCTTTCCATCACATGTACAATATTTGTTATTGTTTTGATTTAAAACATTTTTTATCCATATGAGTTTTGTTTTTAATGGTAATTGCACTATGAGCTCTTTAAAGAGTACATATTTGAAGTTTTGGGTAGCCACGACCTCCTCGGTCAGTCTGAGGCAGCCTCCACTAAATCCTGACCCACATACTGTAGATATCAGAGCCAAAACTGCATGATGACATTTTAAAAAATGATTACGAATTTCACATTGTCCTTTTGCAACACCATAATTACCAGCCAGTAAACCATATCTTTGTAATCTCAGCTCTCTCTGTTTGAGGCATTACGGCAGCACAGTATAATTTGTTCATTTGAAATTGAAAATGATCTTTGCAACATCATCTCATGAATAAAGTGGAGCAGTGAGAAGTAAAATGAGCGTTCGTGGTGACTGCCATACGGGTTTGATCGCCTCGAGCTGAGCAGAAAGAAATACTTCAGCAGCAGCAGTTTGTTACAGACGCTGTTCTTTCTTCCTCTGTGACACCCCCTGGGGTGTGGGGGATATGGGAGGGGGGTTGGATTCTGTATGGGTAGTTCTCTTTAAGCATTATTTGTTGGATTTTGCGGCAATATGTCTGCGGTCTGTTTCGCCACCCTTGCCTGCATCCATCTCCATCCACCTGCCTGCCTGTCTTTATGCCGCACCTTGACTTGTAGAATCAGTCGCTCATAAATAAAGACTAGCATCACATGAGCATAGAGATCGCACTAGCGATCAGACTCCTGTTCTTACCCCCCACACGCACTATTAGTTAGTGATCATTCTTATCCTCGCAAATACCTGCAGGGTTAAAGAAAATTGTGATTAGGTACCGAGTAAAAGAAGTATCTGGAAAGGAAATATATTGATGTATAAAAAAGAGATTTGTCTGTTGTCTTGCAGAGTGCTGTTTCCTTCCCATGTATTTTAGTGCCGGCACTGCGTTGAGCAAGACTGGAAAGTAAAGCTTTTTTTTTTTGCCCCTCTTAAAATCAAATTGTGAGCCCAGACAGAATGATTGCAATCAGGATTTATAGCCAGCTTCCTATCTGATGTCATTTTGATCCTGCTGTCCTGAAATCCCCTTAAGGACCCTTTTGAGTGAATGTGCTGGTCAGGCTCCTTCTTAAAAAAAGACTCACTGTGTCCTTCTCCCTCTGTTATTGTTCATTTACTCATAGAAATTAAAAACAAAGACCATTATTTATTGAAACTGATTTTTTTTTTTTTTTGGGGGGGGGGGGGGGGGGTCAGAAAATACAATAACATTTTGCATAATCAAATTGTTGAAAAAAATCTCGAAATGTCATCGCCCGCCACTCAATGCCTCTTCTCCGAATCTACATTTCACAGGAACGTTGTTTACAGGTTTGGGCATTAAAAGTCTGTTGTATATTTGTTTGGTGAACAACAGAATTTTTCTCTTTTTTTTGCCAATTTGTTCCGCTTCATTGCCCACGGTGACAATAACAGGGAGAAGAAGAAAAAAAAAACAGGAAAAGTCAAGCAAAGCCTCGCATGCATTTATTTTGAGATTTAACTGATGACTCAGCAGAATACCTGCAGCCTCAGAAGCGTCCCAGAGACTCATCTCCTAAGATGGCCGCCGCTCACCGGTGTATTAAATTATGGAATAGATGGGGCTGCTGAGCCTGTTAGGAAGGCGGGATGCTCTTAATGACCTTGTCTTCCGGCTCAGAAAAAAAAGGGTTTGGCAGCCCCTTCGCAGAAATATCTGTTTCTGTCGTCTGAAAATAGCAGACACTGCACACTGCAGCTCTGAGACGTTCTCAGGTTTATTTTTGGCTTAATAAGTAGCCACTTTGAAACTTTGAAAGTAAATCACGCTCATTGCAGTCTTTTCAACATTATTTGCCATTTTGGGTCCTTGGTGTAGATTTTCTTTATTGTTTTTTTTATTGTTTTTTTATTGTGACACCACTTCATATCTGATGAACACAATGAGCTTGGGCAATTGTATAGGCGACAGTGTAGTATAATGGGTTAGGAACTAGTCTTGTAGCCTAAAGGTCTCAGGCTCGAATCCTGGGTAGGTCACCTTGAGCAAGGTACTTAACCTGCATTGCTTCAGCATATATCCAGCTGTATAAATGGATGCAATGTAAAATGCTTTCGAAAAATTGAGTAAGTCACTCTGGATAAGAGCATCTGCTAAATGCCTGTGATGTAATGTAATGTAATTATAGTAACGTTATTAAATGTACAGTGCACATATTAACAGTGTACTTTCAGTCCAAATTATATAAAACATGACTAATACAGCATTTAAAAAACCATCTTCTATCAGTCATGACTGGGGGGATCTCAGATGTGCTCACGTTTTCATTAACCTGCATCAGCTGACCCTCAGCAATGGGACCGCTTGCATGAATTCAGAGGTGAAACGGATCTGAACGCCAGAGGCTGAGCTTGCTGTGTATTCCTGTCCAGTTCCCCGTTATTACAAATTAGGTCTTCTGCCAGAGGTGACCTTGAAAAGAAGAAGAAGAAGAAGAGGAAGAAAAGAGGAGTAATTTGGCTCGAAGCACAGGCCTTCATCTTTTTTTCCCAGCCACGGTTTTGTGTTGACTGAGTTTATTTCAGCTTCTAACACAAAATGTAAATGGTATTCATAGCATCCCTGGGCATGAGATGAGTGAATATCACATCATTTCTCCTGAGTTATGTACCAGGCGAACCGTTTTTTTTTTGTTTTTTTTTTTGGGGTCCTCAGTTCTAAGACTGTTCGGCTGAAGGTTCTCACCTTGATATTGTCTCGCGGACAAAATGGCATTTTAACCGGAATGTTCCCCAACGTTCTGGGAAACCTTTAGCGTTAGCCGGCCGGGCTTCTCAGGCGTTATTAATCAAGGCCTTGTTATTAACGGTGGCCACTTGGTTCTTTTCATGCAACAGTGGATATTTATACCTAAAGGGGGAACTTCCTTTAGTTGCCAATTCGGATCAAAGCGTCAGTCTATAAAAGTCATTGGTGCTGTAGTCATACAATGATGTATTCTGTGCGGATAACATTTTACAAGCATGCAACCAACCCAGCTGTAGATATTTCGTTATGGCACCATGTTATATCTTAAATGTCATAGTATGGTCATTTTATTGTTCTACTAAAATATGATGTATACGCTTGTGGGACTTTATTTTACATCTTTTTCAGGTTTTTTGTTTTTCTTTCCCTCCCAATGCCCAGTCATATTGTCCTATTGCTACTTATCAATATAAGCTTCCCTATTGGTCTGCTGGTTACAGTTTCTATTCAGGGATATGTGGCACCACACAGCACTGAGAGCAAGCCCTTTTACTAGACCCTTATGGACACTTTTATCATACCATAGATATATTCCACAGCCGTATTCATTGGATACCATAAGAAGTGGAAAATCCAGGTTCAGTTAGTAAAATAACACCCCCCCCCCCAAATAGTTTGCTTAATTAGCACAATTCTTCAGGCGGTTGGACAAACTAATTAGTGAAATCAGCTGGCCGAGTTCACGGATTGGAAGGAACACATGGCAGGACTTTTTGCTTTCTGACCCCAGGACTTTTTCCACCTCCGAGCTACCGGCTACCATAGATATCCTTGGACGGCTGGATGAAGGTTTCCGCGGCGACGGCAGACTCCTCCTGGGCCTTAATGAGGTGGAACCGGGCTAATGGGGTCACGGCGGGGGAAGGGGCGGCTGACAGGGCAGTGCCACCGTCTGCGGTGGACAGAGGCAATTAAATGCTCTTCCTTCGGCCAATCGGTGGACTCAAAACACCCCGAATATGTGCTAATTAATCATTATTGTGGAAAATCAAATCCTAACTGCTTCTAAAAAATAAAAAAGTGACACAAAAGGGAAAGAGAATGCTGGCATGTTGTCAATATCCTGTATTTATTTATTTTTTGTTTGTTTAAAGTGAATTTACTCACAAGATTCAGATTTTTAATTAGACTGTCGATTTGCTTAGCAGACGGCCTTGTCACACAGGCCACCTCGATATATATCTGCTCACATCCCACCTGTTGCCCATTTATCCATCCATTCAGTCGAAGCCGAACTGGGAAATTTAGGACTTGGATACCTTGTCCCAGTGCCCCTCCTTGGACTCATATCTGGCTTTAAAACCACACTGGTGCCTCTGCTACTCCGACAGGACGGCTGTGTCCTGTTTACCTCAGTGCTAATGGACAGCTGCTAATGTCCAATAGCCATGATGGCTTCTACTGGTCTACATATTTATGCAGAGCTACGCCTACAAGTGCAAGTGCTCCAATGGTCAGTATGTTTGCCTTTCTATGTAGGCCAATTTGTGTGGGAACCTATGAAGGGGTGGGGGGGGGATTGTTCATAAACTAAAACTAATCATAATTGCTTTTATAACACTTTTTGATTCAAAGAAACATTGATTAAATCACCCCGATCCTGATCATTTCCCCGGCTGCAGGCCTATGCGTAAATGTGGAATGTTCTGGATGCGTTTTAGTGAAAAGGAAATATGTCCTGTTTGTTTTGTCCTCAGGGGGTGCGGGCAAATTTCCATGGAACCGGACAATGAAGATTCATTTTCGGAGCTGACACCTCCTCTTGTAGACTCCAGGAGTGTTTTATTCCCCATCCTGGAGGTCAGTCACCCGTGGGGTCGTTTGTTTTTTTTCGCAGAGGAGATCTGGGATCCCAGCGCGACCGGGGGGGAAAGGAAACCTGAGGTTGAGGTCACCTTGCCCTGCCCCCCTCCCCCCCAAAAGAAATGCAGACAAAGAAAGAGATGTCATCCATCCACCCTGGGGCTGCAGATGCATTATTCTCGCGTTTGAGCGTGAACATAACAAGCAATTAGACCAGCTCTTCCGCCTTCACTCGGCGAGTGTACTGTAAGGCACGGTCCTCATGAAGCATTGTGCACCTGCAGATTCTGCCCTATTTTAAGCTCCGCTCTTCTGCTTGCTTCCTAATGGCCCCAGAGAGCCTAGAGTGAGGGATTCTGGGTCAAGGAAGGTGTTTGTGAATTTTATTATTATTCTTCTTTTTTTTCTTTTTTTTTTCTTCTCGGGGGGCGGAACTGATTAAACAAAGAAGGGGGGGGGTGCTTGAAAGCTCTGCTTGCTGCTTGGCTTTTGTGAAACTTGGCCGGGGGGAGTTTTTAGCAGAAAACCGAGAACTGCTGACTAATTGCATCTCTCCTCTGACATCACTTGCATCTGTGGTGAGAAAGCAAGATGTCTGCATCCTTTAACACTGAGTATCCGCGTGCCCTGCCCCCCTCCCTCAATCCAGCTTTGCATCACCCTTTCATTTCTCCTGCTAAATGGATAAATTAACGATCTCAATGATTTGGTTTTTTTAATCACATGAGCATTTCCATATTTTATCAGAGGCCATTAAAAAATACAAAAAAAGGAAAAAATAAATCTATCCAATGCTAGCCCTCCGTCTCTATCAGAGCACTAATGATTAAGCCGTGAGAGGTCATAAGTAAGTGATGCTTTGGGGCCTCGTCGGTCTGACTGGAGACAGCAGGTTAGAAACGGAGCTATTTGTCTTCAACAGCCCCTGTAGCAAGATGAAGAAGAAGAAGAAGAAGAAGAAGAAGAAGAAGAAGAAGAAAATATGAAGAAGAAGACTGTCACCCTGAATTTCCCGCTCTTTTTCCCCTGGAGACTTTTCTGGCCCGCTCTGTCTGGGGATATTTTTGGACTCTAAATGCTAATGAACGTACGTCACCCCATCAGCGATGGGCCCTCCAGGGGTGAAGGGGAAAGGAGGGGAGAGGAGGGGAGGGGGGGAGGGGGAGGGATTCATGGCTATATTAATTTGGAGGAAAAAAATGTCATTTTATAATTAGAATAATTGATGCTCAAATGATTCAATGTCACTGCGAAACGCACAGCAAAATGTCTGCTCTAACAGAGTACATGTGGGTCCAATTGGGACTGTGTGTACCCTGAAAGAGCTGATATAACAATGAAAATTTTGCTGTGTGGTGGTTAATATTTTTTGAAAGATGGCCGTTGAATTGGCCTGTACATTAAATAAAAAGGTTTTTTTCATAAAGAAATACATCCAGTGAACTCAAAAAGTGAACTCAAAAAGAGAAAGATTTTTTTTTTGTACAGGCCAAATTTATGCTTATTATTGCTTACTGTTATGCATTACCTTTTATTGCTATTTTATTGTTCTTTAGAACTGCCAACTGGAACTGCAATTAGCATAATTTCTGCTCAATAATTGCTCAGTAAGCACACAGTATTTATGTATTTATTAAGATGCAATATAGAATTTCACACATACAGACAGGAACGGACACACACACATACCCGCACACATGCACACGCACACATTTCCAAATAAATATTTCATCTGGTAACTTAAGTTTTATTGTGAACTTTCCTCATTACAATGAACCAATTAGAGCATTAAAAATAAGGGTTCATATCATTCAACAATATGTGAGCATTAACATTTTATTTTTTCCACTTATAGTATGAGAGTGAAACCCCTTTGTTCATGTCACACAAGACCAGAACTACACATCACTCCAGGGGGGACCTGATTACTATGAACCACTCTTGAACTCCAAATCCCATGAGCCCTTGCTTCCAGTCATGCCTTGAGGTCTCTGCTTGAGGTGCAGGCAGTAGGTCCAAAAAAAATGTACTGAACAGAGAATTCAGAGACACACCTCAACTGCAAAACACTACTTAGTGCTTTGTTCAGTTGTGTATTACTAACACAACTCCTACTATTTCTGCCGCTATTACTCTAACAGTATTATTAATAATTATGATGATGATGATTATTGTTATTATTATTATGATTATTATTATGATTATGATTATTATTATTATTATTCACTGAAGCCTCAATGATCTACTCAGATAGCATGCTGCTGTTTTTTTTGTTTTTGTATCCCCCCCCTCTCCCGGCAGCTGGTAAACCAGTCCAGCGGCTTCAGAGATAGCGGGATCGGCGCACTGCCCACCTTCGGAGCACGTCTCACAGCGGCACGTCCTAAAAGGCCGTTCCGTCAGGCTTCGCGCGGCACAATCTATCCCCAGCGCGCCTCGGGGCGCCGGCGCCTGGTCCTCCGCCCGCGGGAAGTGCCTGTCCGGGACGCCGCGCGGCGGGGCGTGTGCGGGGCGGGGCGTGTGCGCGACAGGGGCGCTCGCCCGTTCCGCGGCGGCGGCTCGAGAGGCGAGGATCATCACGAGCCAATTACATCCTCCATTTGATTAGCCAAGTGGGGCGTGATTAGACGGCCAGACTGCCGGAGTCTGATTGGGACGTCGGCCGTGACTCCCGGGTTTGACGACCTTTCTTTCTTTTTCGCAAAAAAAGGCCAGAGTGAGCCTGGAATCCGGGTTTAAAAGTGTGGAGAGTTTTCTAAAGTTTTATTTATTTATTTATTTTTATTTTTTTTGGAAAGCATATATCTTTTGTCTTTTTTTATTTGTGCACACAGGGTGTGGGTGGCAGGTGAAAATAACTGCCATCATCATCATCAATGCCATCATCATCACGATAAACATGGCAGTAATCATAAAATATATTGAATTTCATGAATTCTATAAAATATTTTTTTTAATATAAACCATCTAAAAAAGAAAGAAAGAGAGAAAGAACAAGAGAGAGAGGTGGAGAGCAGACAGGCTCAACCTCTGTTCAGATTTGTTTTCCCTCTTTATTTAGACAGGGAGAATACAGAGAGGGTAACAGACAGAGATGGGATGACAGCTCAGAAGCTACTGTTGAAGGTACACCCCCCCCCACCACCACCACCACCACCCCCCCCCCCACCCCCCCCACCCTCGCAGGTGGATTCATGAGTGCCTCCAGATTCAGATGCCCTGCAAACTGCCAGCATAATGTCGTGCCAGCATAAGGCATTTCTGATCCTGTCATGAATCTGAAATGAGACGAATGTCGGGCCATCAACCAAAACAACAGAAACGGTCCTCTTGTTCAACATGTGCTGTTTCATTTCACACTGTGAAAATAGTAAATTCCTACAATCAGGGCTGCAGATGGGGTTGGGGGGGAGGGGTTCAGCTGGGACATTATGCACAGGGCCCAAGATATGGGGTGTAACTAATTCTATTTTGGTACAAAATATATTGAGGGGCTCCCAATATATTCTGTCCTGGGCCTGACAGTTCATAGCTGCAGCCCTGCCTACAGTATATTCGAAATACCTTCTTGTTATTAAAAGACAATATAAAGCAACTTATATCCTGAGACCCGGCAAAAAAAGTTTAAGAATTATATTTTTTTGACATAATACAAGTGTCTTTGGATAGCATAAACACTTTGCAGTGAAAGAATTTTCGTAATAATTATCTTTTTTTATTTAAAGTCCCCCGTAGTGCAGATTTTAACAAAGTAGAAATATGCTTCCTGTGATCAAGACCAGAGACTACTCTCCCCTACAGGGGACAAAAACAAATTGCCAGTTCTTTGGAGTATTTATATTTATTTATCTTTTCATTTTTAAAAACCTTATTTTCAGAAAGAAACACGGACCTGCCTAAAGATTTAGCCTCAGTAAGAAAAGGCTAATTTGTAAAGCAAAACACACCTGTCAGGTTTACTTAAAAAGAAATGGCATCCTTAATATTGACTTACCCATCATGCCTCTCAAAGATGTCACTGTTCCATCCACACGCAGGCCAGGAGCTTCGCTGCTTGATATGTGCACTTATCTTTGTTACCAACCTGCAGTCCTGTGACAATTTTTAAGGCTAGGAGCCAAACACAGTATTAAAGGGATCATTTGGAAGAGGGGGGTATCTCCCACCGGTGAGAGCTGATTGGCTGTAGGCACCTGCCATGTTATTGGAAGGAGTTAGCACAATTGTATCCCAGGGAACACTTAAAATCCATCCGGCTGTACCCCTGTGCTACAAACTAGTCAAGGTCCACAGAAAATGTGGTCCAGGCTAGAGTCTGTTTAAAGTACAGGCCCCAGGCTGTACTTTTTTTGATGACTGGGCGACTCTGAGAAAACCTGGTCCCTTGATTAGACCAGGCCACACAACAGAAAATAAGTAGTCAGTTTGACCAAAGCAGAAACAATGAAACAAAAAGAGAACCAAAGACAGAGAAGACGAAAAAACAGAAAACAAGATGGCGTCATGTGGCATGGAGGTTGGGCTCACAGTGAAACCTGGCAAATGAGGTCAGCAAGAAGGTGCAAAGCATCAGACCCATTGTCTAGTCTGGTCTCATCAATCTCCCCAAAACCAAAATGACAGTTAAATCAGGATAATCAACATTCTCTCAGATTAATGTTGGACTCCCTCCAGTCCTTCAGAGAGGATATCAAGTCTCCCACTCATCTGATGTGGATTTAACTGAATTTGGCTAATATCCCCAAAAGAGGAGTAGCACCAAGCACATGAGCAAAATACTCGATGAAAGCATATTTCAAATTTTTACATTTTAACACCTTAAAACAGACCAGTCTTTGGGTACCCAACACAACAACAGAGCACCTAGATTGCTCATTTTTCATTGTTCATTCATTAATAGGCCCTATGTATGAATGTATAATATACACAGTACAATGGTATATACATTAGTTGTGAGCTAAACTACAGAAGAAAAATAAATAATTCCTTACCTAAATGTGCATGGAAAGTATGAAATTCCCTGTTCCACGCACAGAAGTTGCCAGAGGGATCATTTTAGCAACTATAAATTTGATATGAAGGACAGAAACAGAAAGCAGAGAGAGATTCAGCAGGAATATGGGACCGTAATGAACACCAAGCTCCCATGAATTCCATCAGTTCCGAGGGTAGAATGAAGGCTAAGATAAAACAAATAACGATTTGTCTCTTTCAGATACTGGGCCAGGCCAGAGACAATCTTAAAAATAATTTAAGGATCGGGGAAATTACTTAAAACGTACTTTAAACAGTTTGTTCGTTTGTTCGTTCTTCATGAATGCTGCTTCATATACAGGTGAATAGGAAGGACATCAGTCATTTCCTCTCGAGCACCAAGCCAGCCCTTTTAAGCAGGAGTAATGGCCCTCTCCCTGGCTGACATCGTAAAGTGTGCGCGTTTCGCCATTCTGAAAAGAGAGAGACACCGAAAGACCTCTTCATCAGATCCCTGTCAAAAACGCACTGTAATTCTCCCCCCCCAGAAGCAACAGAACTGAGTCAGGCCAGACGAATGACCCTTCCCCTGCTACGTGAAGCATAAAATTAATTTCCCTCCCGTACACGGAAAGATGTGGTGCTGAATGACACACCGCATTGTGCGCTCGTTTAGATTTGTTTTAATTATTTCTTTTTGTGGCAGAACTTGTCTGGCAGAGCTGGTGGCTACTTATGAAACCGTCTATCTAACAGATTTCTCTGTTGAAGTCACACATTAATGCCGTAGCAATTGTTAATGTGGTAACGTGTTATGCTGTGATCAAAAGGAGCTCTAGAATTTATTCAGTGATAATGTAATAATGTGAAGAACACCTGTGTTAACCTAGCTCCATGTGGTGGTTAAACTTTTTGGAAGATATCACACTGTTTCCACTGTTGGGTCCAATCAATCAGAGCCAGAAAGTACAGAGAGAGAGAGAGAGGCTGGAGAGATTTTGAAGAGATTTTGTTCAGGGCTTTTTGACAGCAAGGATGGTTGTAGTGGGCTGACAGATAGGTTGTTCTGTATAGCATTGCGAACCCTATATGATTCATCTTTTGTCAGAGGAGGGTACTACTAAATTCATCTATTAAACACGGAATTCAGAAAGAGGTAAATAATTAATGGCTTATTATTATTTTATTTGCATAGGTTTTCAAGGTGTGTCCAAATAAAAGAAGAAGCATTGAACACAAAAGATAACACTCAGGACCTTATGGTGAGGATCAAGGAAGCAGGAAGGAAGTAAGTCACTCAATGAAGGAGATGGAGGTGGAGGTGGAGGGGTGGTGGGGGGGTCAAGGCTCAACTCAGTGAGCATTTTTCTTTAATGAAAAGTTCGGTGAAATGCAGTCTAGACGTTCAGGTGAAAATCCGGCTACATTTGATTGAAAAGCGAAAGTTTTCCAGCCAACTTGGAAGCAGCCCGGCTATATCCGGGTGAAACCTGAGCCATATTGAGGGGTTAACCTTGTACATTTATATCATAACTCTCAACCTGGATTTCCACTCCTCCAAACATCTAGATTTTGGCTTTTGGCTTCTTGGCTCACTGGGAATCTACCAACGGCACAGCTTTGTCCAGCGCTGGGTAGATTTAGCCTTTCATGTGGTCATACGGATTCCGTCTGTCCTTTCTGGAAACACCATACGCCATCCCTCTCTCACTGCAAAGTACCTGCCGTCGCAGGAAACAAATAGCGGGGTCATCTAGGATTTCTTCAAGTGTTCGCTTGGCAGCGGCTGAAGGAGAAAAAGTGTTTCTGGGGAAACGCTCCAGTCTTCTCTTATAGGCTAAAGTTTCACAGGGGTGATTCGATTTTGTCTCCTTTTTTTTTTTTTTTTTACAGAAAACCACAAAGCTATCTTTAGAAACGGAACAGAAGGGCTTCTCTCATTTCCATTTCCGTCGATTTCACTCGACATTTAAAACCGTTCTAGAGGCATCAATCTCCGAGCGTTCGCCATATTTTACTCAAACCCACGCGCTTGTTCGTTATGCTTATTTATTTATTTACTGTTAACCAAATGTCATCGCCGCGGAGGAAACGCTTCTCGTTGGGCCGTAAATTAAATGTTTTAAACCAACGGCGTAAAAGAAGCGTGACTTTTACGACCCCCTGACTCGTTAAAATCATTTTACGTCGGCGCTCTCTTTTTTTAAATTTTTCGTCGACGGTGTTCCGTTATGGCGGTAATGATTTATGCGCAACGTTCCGCGTCGCGGCACCTCAGAGCGGTTACGGCCGCCGGATCGCTCAGGCGGAGGGAGGCGCCAGACGCCGACGCCAAGAAGCCGAAACTTCAGCGGTAAACATCCGTCACGCGTTGCAATACACCGCTTGCGTAACATTACATTACGTTACAGGCATTTAGGCAGACGCTCTTACCCAGAGCGACCTACGCAACTTTTCCATAGCATTTACACTGACTCTATTTATACAGCTGGATTTATACTGAAGCAATGCAGGCTAAGTACGAATTGAACCTGCGACCTTTCAGTTACAAGACCAGTTCCTTACCCATTATACTACACCGCCGCCCAGGTAACCTGTACCCGGGCACCCTGGGAAGGTCACGTCTTGTTACTCTCAGGTTCGGCGGGGAACACAGTAATGAAAGACAAAGCAAAAAAGTAAATGTGCAAAAAAAAAAAGCTGTCAAAGAGTAAACCTGCTTTGCCATTTCCCTCCTTCCCTTTGATTAGCATGGGGGGGGGTAAATTGCTTTCTAACTGACGACTGTTTGAACGTAAGCCCGCAGAGTTTGTGTTTCTGCTGAGAGGAGAAATCAGAGAGCAAAAGACAAAGAGAGAGAGAGAAAGAGAGAGAGAAAGAGAGAGAGAGAGACAGACAGAGAGAGAGAGAGGGAGTTCAAGTTCAAATGTATTTATATAGCACATTTCATACTCAAGGAAATCCAATGTGCTTCACAAAGAAATGCACGCTTGCATATACTGTATACATATATAAAATAAAGAAAAAACAAAAAGGGAAAAGATGCATAAAATATGCATAGGAAAGCATATGCAACACAAACTTGCATATGCATTTATAAAAATAAAGCGAAAAATAAAATATATGAAAACGCATTAGTCAAAGTGAGGAAGAATGCAGTTTGTTGCATTAGCTCTGTGCATTAGCTCTTTGGTTTCAGTCGTAGCTCAGTGATAGGCCAGCCGGATGTCGTGATATCAGTGTATTTTTTATTCATTTTTTATTTTTTTGGGAAAGGCTCTCCCGTCCATCACTCGCCCTGGCCCCAGGCTCCAGACGTCTCTCTCGCGTTTAGTTTATTGGTCGGGGACTATTTTTGGGAAATTAGACTGTGCACATCGGCCGGAAAATAGATGTCCTGCCAGGCCACCTTTCGGCGAGCGCAGCATTCTGGAAGGGTACCTGGAGCGTACCTATCTTTCTTCATCTTTCCAAAGATGCAGAACGCATCGTTTTTTTCCCAGTCGTCGCGAGGGTCTTGTCTGCACATGTCAGTGACCACTCCCCGCTGGTGTACGTGTGAGCATGAGCGACAATAGTTATCCTATTTTATCGATTTGATATTAGATATGGATGTTAGAAATTTGGCACACACCTACACATACATTTGACCAGAGGGAGGGGAAGGAAAATAATGTAAAATTAGTTTGTTACAATATGAAGGATCCTTGGCTTATTTATGTTTTCTGTTAAAAGTATCCTTTATGTGATGTAGTATGTTTTAAACTACACAAATCAACATTTGTCAAATCCAGCGTTCAAAACACAAATGGGTTTTCGAGGAGCCAACATTGGCCCTAGGAGGCCGGAATGGAGTATGATTCATAATTTATTAAATATAATCTAATTAATTTCTTCATAAAACTTCAGATCTTCAGATTTGTTGCAGGTAATCTATCACCCAGATAACCCGTCAGGGAAGGTTCTTCACTTCCTCTCTCCTGAACTATATTCAGTTAGCCGCTCCCCTTGTCTCCTGTAGCACAGGATTCGCAGTTAGCACAGGCTCTTGAGCACAGTCATCGCGTTTCTGTGTTATTCCTACGCTGTGTTGATCCCATTCATGCTTTTCGTTTCGGGTTCATGCGAGCACAGGCCCGCGCGTCACACAGTGAGCAGCACAGCCGAAACGTGGATCTCTGGGTAGGGAACCTCACATAACACTCCCCCCGGGGGGGGGGGGGGGGGGGGTCCCGCTGAGCGCTATTGGGATGCATACGGGGGCGCTCCTATAAACAGCCTAATTGTGTCTGAAGGCTCGACATCCGAGAAGGGCGGGCTCCGGAAACGCTTGCTCTCTCTCTCTCTCTCCCTCTCTCTCTCTCTCTCTCTCTCTCTCTCCGCTAAGTGTGGAGCTGTTCAGCGGTGACTGGCCCCCGTTGGTAAAAAGACAATTCGATACCATTAAGACCCATTAAAATTAATGTTTAAAAAAAAAAAAAAAAAAGAGCCAAGCACTTACTGTATATTATCGAGGCTCTCTAACTCTATTTAAATGCAATTTCCGGTACTGCCGGGTGCCCAGACGCAAGGAAACAGAAGAAAGCTTTTGCCGTAAAGTGAGGCGGCGTGCTTTCCTGTCCGGGTGGTTCGCCTACGTGAGGGTGGCATTTGCCAAGGCGTATTCATTTCTTCCATTTAAAACACTGAGGAATTGTCCATAATACTACTACACTGGATCTGGAGCCATTTAGAATTTTTGCCAAAAACACTAAAAGTGGAAAATGTCTAGAAAGTTGTTTGACGTGACATGTGGTGCCTGCTAGCTAGGGATGTGTCTGTTCGAAAAAGCATAGATTATGCACTGGTATGCAGATATACTTTCATCCCAGATTTGACCAATGACATCTCATGTTGCTACAAAGAAATCCCGTGTCACCACAAAAAATAAAATAACCTTTGTGATTTTGATAACTTCTGACAAAAAGTGATCTTTAAACTAAGATGACTAGAGATACTTGCTCTCCCACTGCTGTGTTGGGTCCATCTAAAATCAATTAGTTCCCTAACTCACTGACTCACTGCCCTTACTGGCACACTGACTCACTGAATTCGCTGACTCAATGAACTTACTGTCCTTCCTGGCTCACTGACTCACAAAACTCACTGACTCTGACATGTGACTTTTACAGCATGGCAAGAGCGATCCTTGGATTTATTTGAGCTTGCAGTTTTCTCCCTGTTTCCTTTTTTTTTTTTTTTTTTTGCCAGACGTTGACATCCAAGTTACTGTTGTTCGTATAAAGTACAGCAAGAAAATGTAATAATCTATTATTATACTTGATGATTAATGATGTGTCAGTGCTAAATCATGAGTGCTTTGAAAGCACAGCAATTGCTATGACAATATGCCTTAACTGGAAAACTAGCATTTTCTCCCATAGAAAAACGTCCAGTGTAAGCTACACACACCCACTGTTCTATCTGTTCTATCTAAATATAGATACAGGTGATGTCGTTTTTGCACACCCTCAGATGACATTACACTTTTTTCCAAAACAAATTAGCATAACTTGTGACACAACATGACTCAAATATGCAAATGCTCTCTTTCAGTTCCTTTTCCTCTGGCAGTTCCTCTCCAAACTTGTGTAGAAGGCCTGTGCCTTCATTTTAGAAGCGACTTGAGCTGGATAAGAAAGAAGCACTGATTGGACATTCCACCATTTCAGGCATTTTCCCAGATAGCAAGCCGACTCCGGGCTGGATCCGGGCCGATTCTGGCCCAAACTTGGCAGCAGTTCCGGCCCGGAGTCTCTTGCTATCCGGTTTGCGTGACGCCAAAGGAAGCGTTTCTCCGTAACTCTCTGTCTGTTCGATGGACTTCGAGGAATGCGGTACCGAGTATCCGTGATCTAGCGTTTCTGTGTCTGCGTCCCCATTGGCTGTCCGCTTTCAGCTGGCGTTGCGGTGATTCCTAATCATCCTCTCAGTAATGTATTCACGAGCGGCTTTGCAGCAGAGGAGGTCAGGGTCTCGAGGTCGAGGGCTGGCGGGGTCGGGGCAGCAGAGAGGGACAGGAGGGCACCTCAGGGACTTGTTAAAGCGCTTACGCACCTCACACTGCGGGGATTCAATACGGGGGATTTCACAGGGATTAACAAGGAATCCATTATAGGAAATGGGAGTATTTCTCACCACTGGAGCTGTACCTATGCTATAGGTATAGCTGTGTAAAGATTAAAGGTTATTGGTCTAGTGGCATTTATTTTTCTTTTTTATAAGCCAAGGCAAGTTTATTTACACTGTATGGCACCTTTCAAACACAGTGGCAATTCAAAGTGCTTTGCATGGGCAGAAGAGACAATACAATTTCAGTTAAAAGCATAACAAATACAATAATTACATAAAATGAGAATAAAAAAGAAAAGGAATGAAAAAGACTAAAAGCAAACCTGAAACTTTAAAATTATTACATCAGTTCAAATCGATACCGTAGGTTCCTTTGTTTTGAAATGTGACCCGACAAATCCACAATTTGTCAACAACAAATCCGCAATTTGCCAGCAATACGCATTGTATTATTATTAAAATACAAATCATTGCTCATTAGCTAACACTTACTGATTATGAATGGGCCTCTGTGCCTCCTTGATGATGCCATATTTTTGTGTTCCTGAGAGTAACGCCATGTAATATAATGCAGTATAATGTAATGTAACATAATGGATGCCGTTGTCCAGCAGAACAATCGAGTCATCATAGTGGTATTGGAGGAGCAGTGTCTTCTGGGATAGCTTGCCCAGGAGGAAAGCCCAGCTCTTCCATGAATTTCACAGGAAGGCCTGAAGGGCAATCAAGTGCATGAATAACCAGTGTGAGCATGATGTTCCACAGGAGAGAGAGAGAGAGAGAGAGAGGCAGGAGGGAGAGAGGGGGGGCAGAGGGAGAAGGCGAGAGAGACAGAGAGAGAGGGAGCGAGAGAGGGGGAGAGAGAGAGATAGTGAGACAGAGAGTGAGAGGGAGGGAGAGAGGAGAGACAGAGAGAGAAAGTGAGATAAATAGAGAGATGGAGAGGGAGAAATAGAGAGGCAGGGAGAGAAAGAGAGAGCGAGAGAGCAGAGGGAGAGGAAAGATAGTAATCTGAGGAGAGCGATGTAAGCACCTGTAGCCCACAGCCTCCTGCCCTTGCTGGGGGGGGGGGGGGGGGGTGGATGGGTGTCGAAAATGATTATTTGCAGCCCCCTGTCACTGCCCTGAGCTGGGAATGAGAGTCTAAGTAAGGGAGAGAGAGGAGGGATAAGTGGTGTTCTCAAGGGGGGGAGGGGGGTTCTCTTTAAGAGAGAGGGCCAGGACCGGGAGGAACAGAGATGCCAGCAAAGGACAGATTGCAACTTTCTGGTGGCAGAGCAGCAAAATCCACCTGCGTGAGGAAAAGACGGTTATGGGGATCAGGGTGGAGGGTGTGTGTGCATGTTTGCGTGCGTGTGTTTGCGCGGGAGTGTGTGTGTGTGTTTGTGTCTGAGTGTATGTGTGTGAGAGGGTGGGTGGGCACCCCGACCAAGGCACACTCTACCACCCATGGCAACATTTTGACCGTCCGTCAAGATCGTTTTGTGGTTTGAAACCCCCCATCCCCTGACCCCTCTCTGGAAAAAATTAATTCCCATATGCCTGGGTGGGAATTCACAATAACGGGTGCAGTTGTTGCATTGATTGGATAAGGAGAGTGAAAAAGAGGAGAGGGACATACTGTAGGATAATGTAAAAGACAGAGTGAGCAAGATTACAGTTAGGGGACTGAGCTGGCGACTTCAAGGTCGTTCGTTTGATCTCCAGGTGCCGTTGTACCCAAGAGCCACTTACTAAACCTGCACTGCTTCAGGAAATAATCGGGCCTTGTACTGTAAATGGATTGTGCGTAAAAAGAATGTTAACTGTGTAAGTCGCTGTGGATAAGTGTGTGGTAAACACTTTTAAAATTTCAACTACACTTTCTCGCTTCCATCCTAATGCTGTTCAGTGTGACATCATGTAAATATGTAACGTCTACGTGTGTCAAATCGTTGTGATGTGTTGCGCCAGATTATACACTGGACTGGATCCGTTTCTGGACTGCTTTTGTTACCAAATTTTTGCCAGAAATAAATTAAATGAAGACCAACAAATCTGCCACTGGCAGTCCAACTTTTAACCCAGCTCCAATATTTTCAGCAAACATTACAATGCATTACGACATTACCTTCCTCCCATACGACTGCAAACTTCCTCACAAAATATCACGGTGCATGATTTGAATGGGATGATTTTTAAAGACTAATACCACGGCCATTCAGTCATCTGATTACAACCTATAAAGCCTAGTGGAAAAGGAATGATATTTGCTATATCGAGTGGACTTGCCAAAAGTACATGACAAACTTTTTTAAAAAAATTTTGTGCAATTATTGGGGGAATACTGGTTTGTCTGTTACCAATATTGGGAGGGATATGCCCCCCCCCCCCCCCCCCGCCCCCACTTCCCACACCTCTGCTGCAAACAGTAAATGAGGGGTAGCGGTGTAATGGTTAGGGAACTGGGCTAGCAACCAACTGAGGAGTTGCGGGTTTGATTCTCAGGTAGGACACCCCCACTGTGCCCTGGAGCAAGACACATAAACCAAGCAGGGCTTCGGTGTGTATTACAGCTGTATAAATGGATTGCATGTAAAAATGCAAAAAGCTGTGAAAGTTCCTTGGCATGAGAGTGTCTCTGCTACTGCGAGTGCTCGTAACGAAATGTGACACGCGGTATTGTAATACTTGTGTGTGGGTGGGTGGCAATGAAGAACAAACGCAAGCGTGTATTGCAACATTTTTTTCGGTAGCCAACGCAAGTCCCAAAATGGTGTCGTAAATCACAGGTAACACAGGAATGGCGACGCATGACGAGGCTGCGGCGAGTGTGTAGCCGTGTAGCGTGTAGTGCACAACCGGCCTCCGGGCAGCGCCACTGCTTTTGAGCGCTGAGCCAAACGAAAGGTTTGCAGTGCATGCTGGGAAGCACTCGTGTCGGTCCAGCTCTCTTGACATTTGGGTTTTGTCGGTTTAACAGATGAAGTGGAAGGGGGGCATTAGTCTTCTCTCTTTTTTTGGGTGTGTGTTCTCTTTCTTGGTGCTTTTAAGCTGCCTGTAGTGGACCCTTGCCGTTGCTGGAGAAAGCTGACGAGATGTTTTATCCTGTCTGCTTTAACCTTTGAGCTCTGCTAAGGGTATGCACCACATGGTACACGTGAGGCTCTCAAGCTTTTAAAACAGGGTAGGCTACAGTACTGTGTGTGTGTGTGTGTGTGTGTGTGTGCGCGTGTGCCTCCAGCTATGTTGTGTGTGTGTGTGTGTGTTTTTGCCTTTAACTGGATGTTGTTCCGTGTGTGTGTGTGTGTGTATGTGTGTGTGTTTTGCCTCTAAATGTATGTTGCTGTGTGTGTGTGTGTGTTTCCTGTAACTGTATGTTGTGTGTGTGTGTGTGTGTGTGTTTTGCCTCTAACTGTATGTTGCTGTGTGTGTGTGTTTTGCCTCTAACTGTATGTTGCTCCGTGTGTGTGTGTGTGTGTGTGTGCATGAGAGAGAAAGAGAGAGAGAGTGTGTGTGTGAGAGAGAGAGAGAAAAAGAGAGTGCGTGTATGTATTTTTGCCTCAAACTGTGTGTTGACAAATGGTTTACCTTTCATCCTCTTCACTGACAGACAAGCGGAATTGCTCTCTTCTCATCCCTCTTTGCCTCTTCCATCCCTTCTCCTGCAGGTCTTCCTTTTTTTGTAGGGGGGGGGGGGTGGTGGTGTTTGGTTTGTTGTTGTTTGTTAAAAATGTTGTTTATCTTTATCCCATTTATCCATGTTTCAAAGTGGCTGATTTAAATTGGCCATGGTGAAAGATTTATGGAAATGTTGTGACTTTTCATTCTGACTTTACCATACATTTGTTCGATCTAATCAGGTAATATTAACAAGATTTTAACTGATGTAAACACACCCCTATGACCCCCCCCCCCCCCCCCCCCAAATAAATATAAACATATAATTTCCAATATGAATGAAAGCTATCTTGTGAAAAACAGGCATGCACCCTTACCTGGATGAAAATTATTATTTTTTATTCATCATTTATTGCATGCTCATTTATACACAATTATAATGCTCATATTATTTCAGGTTCACTTCATACATTACTTCACATTACTAAATCAGATTCTGCTTCATATTGCTGCTGTAAATCAACACAATAAAGCAGAAGATATGAGTGGTGAATCCTCCAGAGATGCTGCATATAGCTGTGTGGCTCCTACTTCCCTGCACATGAGCCTGTGTCCGCAGTTATGCAGGTATCATGTATGTGCGTGTGCATCTTTCTGTATGTGCATGGGCACAGTGTGTGTGTGGGTGTGTGCAGATATGTGTGCGTGTGTGTGTGTATGTGTTTGAGTGTGTGTGTTTGTGTTTGCGTGTGTTTGTGTGTGTGCTTGATTGAACAATGGGTTTGCTGTGTGTGTGTTTGTGTGTGTATGTCCTTTTTGAACATGGGATCTGCTGTGCGTGTGCGTGTGTGTGCGTGTGCATGTGTTTGTGTGTGTGTGTGTGTGTGTGTGTGAAGCTTGCAGTCGTGTTTCCATTACTGTGACATTTCCTCCACCTTACAGTATGCGTAAAGATTGAAATCTGTCTCGCCAGAGCTGCCGGGTATGACTGCAATTTGATTCATGCCTTGAGCCCCCTGCATTAATCCGAAAGGCGGCGTCTCTAAAATTAGACAGAATTGGAAATGCAAGATGGAGGACAGCAGAAACTCTTGGCTGCATTTCCAGCGCCCGATGTTTGAATGTTTTTTCCCACTACCCTCGGGAACTGGAACCAGGTTTTTTTTTTTTTTTTTTTTTTTGCAGTAGCGGCAGCATTCGTGCGTAAGCCAGGGACGCAATCGCTTCTGAAAAATCAAACTTTCTCTCGGAGAGCGTGCGTCTCTTTTAGAGGGAACGGACATCCAGCTGCATTAAAGCCCCAGAAACGTCCAAGGCCCGAAACGTACCGAGCCCTAAGTGACTTGAAACGTTTTTACGTAATTGCTTAAAGTGTGCTTGAGGGATGGCTGTTTAGGCATCTGCCTTATGCATTAGTAATGGCCCCTCAGTTCCTGCTCAGACCCAGCCCAGCTCAGGAGCACAAGCTGAGCAGAGGAATCCTGCAAAGCGTCGGCCGTACGTGTATCTATAGTACCTATACGTGTTTCTATAGCAACCATATGTGTTTCTATAGTATTTCTATGTGTCTCTACTGCATCTATACAGTATGTGTATCTATAGAAGCTCTATGTGTATCTATAATATCTGTATGTGCATTTATAGCACCTATGTGTGTATCTATAGCAGCTATATGTGTGTCTATAGCATCTATATGTGTGCCTACAGCATCAATATGTATTTCCATAGGAGCTATATGTGTATATATAGCAACTCCAGGTGCATCTGTAGCAGCTATATGTGTATCTATAGCAAATGTACCTCCCCCCTTTCTGTATGTAATGAAGACAAGGTGAGCTCCAGCTTATTTTGTTGTCCTGATCAATTGATCTGTAGCATAATAATAAATCAAATTTAAGTGGATATAAGGAATGACAATAAAGAAATTATAACACTGGATAGATTTATCAGAAAAGTGTTTTTGTCGGTTTAGTAATAACCCTGGTGGGCCCTATTCCTGGATGATGAATGTAGCTAAGTGTATTGCACATTAAACATAAATGAACATAAACACACACACACACACACACAAACAGGCACACACATGCACACATGCACACATACTCAAAATGTACACACAGCCTGTTAAACACATAAAGCTCCACTTTGTGTCTAGCGCATAGATTAACATTACATTACATTACAGGCATTTAGCAGACGCTCTTATCCAGAGCGACTTACACAACTTTTACATAGCATTTTACATTGTATCCATTTATACAGCTGGATATATACTGAAGCAATGCAGGTTAAGTACCTTGCTCAAGGGTACAACGGCAGTGTCCTTACCCGGGAATCGAACCTGCGACCTTTCGGTTACAAGCCCAGTTCCTTACCCACTGTGCCACACTCCGTCCTATATATTGTACCATGTTTTGACTTACAATCTATGCTTGAAAAATGTCAGTGGGGATATGACATTGATCTGACCTCACAGATGCCCTGGACCACAATCACGCATTCCATGCTTTCAGTATTTTATCTTTGCGTACAACATAGTACTTACTGAAGCCACTGATTAATCGCCTTAACGATGAGGAGGTTTCTGTGACTTGCTGGTTCTAAGTCTAGCTTCCTTACCATCATATTTCCACTTCAGAAACATTCCAGCAGGATGATCTTTCGTGATATTTTATCTGTTAAACCATGACATTATGAATACGCAACCAAACCAAATGTTGGCATTGTTGAAATACGAAGTGAGGCTTTCTGCTTTAAAGTCCTGCATAGATCCCGCTATATAAATATGAAGGTCATTTTAAATCTGCAAAAGTGTTGTTATATGCACAGTATTTCCCCCAAAGCGCTGTTGATTGCATTTCTAATTTAATTCCAAATTTAGGGCTTTAAAGATAAAGTCTTGAGTGAGAAAATCTAAATCCATGTCCAAATGCTGGCTTTGCTGCAGCTCAAGGAGTGGGTATCACGTTAATTTATGCTAATCTTATGCTAAGCTTGGGTTCCTGCTTTACTTGGCTGTTCAAAACAACAAGCTTTTCCACGGTTTTGTCCTTTGTCCTTTTTTTTTAATAGCAAAAAGGGGAAATAGCCAAAAAGGTTTTTTTTTTCTTCCTGGGAAATGGTAGGGGAAGAGGGAAAGCGAGAAGAAATAACGGCTCTCTCGTTTTCCGAAATGAAGCCGCTATCGTCGCGCCGCTCGGCCAGTCGCGCCAGACCCTGCTTATTAGCTCAGGCCCACAAACAGAGAGCCCATTTCAGGCGAGGGGGGGGGGGGGGGGGTGCGGGAGGTGAGGGGGGTGTGAGGGAGGGGGGTGGGGGGGGAGCGCTTAACGCATCCCGTTGTTTTGATAGATTTAATCTCGTGGAAATCAGCGCGCGAGAGAGAGAGAGAGAGAGAGAGAGAGAGAGAGAGAGAGAGAGAGGAGGCTCCCGCCATTTCACCCGCAGGGCTCCTCCGGGCGCTAGATGAGGTCGTCGTCGTCGAGGAGAAGAACCCGCCCGTATCCGTGGCGATCTCCCCCCTCAGAACTCTGAGGTCCGGGGGTTCATTTTCAGCCTCAGAAGGGACTGCTGAGTCAGGTAGAGGGGTCACGGCCGCCCACTCTCCGGAAGGGAAGTGGGGGAAGGGGGGGGTCAAAGGTCACGCACGTGTAATGGCCTCATCCTGTGCTGCTGGAGAATGAAAAAGAAAATGAAAAAAATTAAAACGTCTGTTGGGGTTTCTCTAGTGGCGATGTCCTGCAGTCCCTGAACATCTTCCACAAAGATACAAATTCAGAAATGCCACAGTCTGCACATCTGTTACATACCCACATCCTCCGTCTCTTATTGGTGTCATTTTCGCATTTTCTGGCACTCTGTGTCCCCTATGAAAACAAGGAATAGCTGTTTAGTGAAGAACAAATATGTTTATCTGAAACGGAAAGAGGAAGAAAGGGGTTTCGCTGTCCTTCACCCTTAAAATCAACCAGGGACTAATTATAGCAGGATTAAGAGGGGAAAAAAAGACATCCAACAGAATTTTGCAGATCTGCAAATATAAGGAAGGGACGTATCATTTTTTCATGGTATGTCTTCCAAATATTATGAAATATATCTCAGGAGAAATAAGATGCAAAGATGCTGTGGAAAGAAAGTCTTGTCAGTCATAACAATTCACTGCCAAACCCAAATTCAAGTAACAAAACAAGACAGATTGGTAACAATAAAAAAATAGTACATGCAGTTCTGCCTGCAAATACAATGAATTCAAAACATACAGCACCTTATACCAGGCAATGCTACAGCTTGCTCATATACACCAAGGGACCTTTTTTGTTGATTTATGTAGGACACTGTCTAGGCCTGAATGCCCCTTGAAATAATAGCCTTTTTCATCATTTTTAGACTTCCACCTATAAAATAAGAAATCTTGGAGAAAGGTGACAGCACTGTCATTACATTAAAACATTTTTTTTAATCTACCTAGATATCCACCAATGTCCTTCTGTGTTTTGACATGAGTCTGTTTTTGAGGTGCCACATCTGAACTTAAGTGGTGGCATTTTACAACATGGACCACCAAATTCTACAGACTTTATTCTGCTAGAGCCTTGTTGGTTTGGTAAGCAGTGCACTCTCTGTTTCATCCGGATTTTTGTTCTGCGTGAAAATGATATTGGTGAGGTGAAATTGGGATCGCACAAATTCTTCTCTTGGGTCACTGTTTTGTCCAAAAACATATTATCCTTATCGAGCTACACTGTCTTTGAAAACACAGGCTTTAACTTTAACTTTAAAAAGAATGAAGGTGTTTTTTTCTCTCTCTCTTTCATAAACAAAGTTGGGTGGAATGGTGATGCGGTGAATGGCAACGTCGCCTCACATCAAGAAGGTTGTGGATTCGAATTCGAAGTCCTTTCTGTGTGGAGTCTGCATGATCTCCCCCATGTATGTGTGTGTTTCCTCTTGGTGCTCCAGTTACCCCCCCAACACACACACAGTCCAAAGACATGCATCTTTGGCTTACTGTCGAGTCTAAATTGCCTGTAGTTGTGAGTGAATGGTGTGCACGCCCTGCAGTGGAATATGTATCTTGTGTGATGTCTTTAAAATAATATGATGTCAAATAGAATGTTACCGGTCTATTGATGGAGTGTTATATGAATCGATATGTAATACAGATCACACACTGTAAAAACTGTACTTTGATCTTGAATGACACAGGAGCACAGAGGGAAAGTAAAGACACACCAAATAAAGAGCAATTCGCTTTATTTTTGATAATAAAATGTTTATTTTTACGGACTTGTACATTTTCAAAATTCCTATGCTTGTATCTGAAGACATTTCTACCAATGTAGTGCTAGCTTTACCCCCTACCAGTATGCACCTGTACAGAAACACCAGCATACACCTGTACAGGAACACACCTGTACAGAAACACCAGCACACACCTGTCCAGAAACACTAGCAGACATAATCCACAGTTGTGCTTTTTTTTTTACTGTCTTTCTTATTTTATTTGTTTTTACATTGTCACAAAAACAGACAAATTATCTGAAATATTTTCATACCAACATGCACACAACGATGCTCCAGACCTTTTTTGCTAATGAAATCAAATGGAAAACAACATCCTTGATTTTTACTAACGCTGACCTATCGTGGCTATTTCAGTCTATCGTGGTTTCTTTTTGTGGTTTTTACACTTTTAACTGAGCAGGTGGGAATACCTAAAGCAGTGGCTCCGGAACTCGAACCTGGCGACCCCCTGTGTATGCTGGTTTTTGCTACTGCCAAAACTAACGTTTGTTAAACACGTGTGTTTTCATTTTTGCTTCCCCCCCTCACCCCCCCCCCCAGGCCAGGTGTCCACACTTTGACCAGTTAAGAGCCTGTTAATTCGCCTCAGGCTTTAATTTGAAAAGTACAATTCCTTAATATAATTGTTTGCAAATATAGCACAATAAGCACAATGTGAATATGAGACTTTTATTCGACATGGCATGTGTAGTTATTTCTGATATAAAATGTGGTTCAGAGGGTAAATAACCCCTCAAAACACGAAAAAGGGATCCAATTAAGAAAAAAATGAACAGCTTGTTGAAATTCTGGGATTGCGACTTGTGTTTGGAATGAAATCCAGCGTACACAGGGGTCCACAGGACGGAGTTTCGGAACCAGTGGCCTAAGGCACAGGACACACATCCACTGGGAACAGACATTTGCCTCAAGCATTCTCTGGTTAAACAAACAAACACATACAAAAAACAAGTCAAAATAAAACTGACATTACAAATATTGTTTTCTGGCAAAACCAAAGGATATATATATATTTATATATATATTTATATATATTTCTTTTTTTATTTATTTACAATTAAGTGTATTATTTATATACAGTAATGTATGGTGTGCATTGGCCTGGTCTTGTCCTGTCGATTCATTGGAATATTTTAAACGTGTTTCGCCCTTTTTTTTGAGGTTAATCAAGATTGAAATGGGATCTTAACACTAAAGTCACTGAGAAGGGTCACTGTGTTTTTCAAGTTAATATATCTCCTGTGTTCACGCGTGTTCAGGCACACGTAATCTCCTTTGTGAATTCCCATAAGTATGTACAATACACATGCTCACAAAGCATTATTCCTAAGTCTGAACAGAAATATGAAAACAGCATTGTGAGAGTCATGAAATTTCATACATTATACTTTTTTTTTTTACAAATTCATTATACAGAGATGAGCATCATCAATGTTGTTGTGCTTCGCTTTACAGAATCCAATTAAATGCATTTGCAATTCCCAATTAATCATTCAAATGAATGCTTGAGTGATCACATTAATCCACTGGTCCCCGTGACAAAATTCACACAAGAACGTGTGACAGTGTTGTTCATGTGGCATGGCATGACCCCTTATGCAAATATGAATGTCTACTCGCAGTATGTAACTGTCATGTTGGCTTTTAAATGTGTGTGAGGTGGAGTATAAATCAATGCACTCTGCTTTACCTCAGGAACAAAATGTGAGTTTTCTAATGCACAGGCAACACAGGAGATGATAACCGTCATCCTACTCCTGGCTGGACAATTGAGCAGCAGCACGTGTGGTGGCAGCATTAGCAATAGCATTAGCGTTGGCAGAAGTAGGTGTTCGGAAATATCACAAGTGCTCTGTGTTGCACGTGCTTCAGTGTGCTCGTTCATTTTTAATTAAAAGCCTTCTTTTTCTAAAGCGTTGGTCAAGTTTGTGTTATTTTATGTATCAAAAAAAAATTTTTTTTTTGCACACACGTTCCAGACTATATGCTGATAGCTTGAGCCATTTATGGTGATGTTTCCATATTTAAATATGTTTGAATATTGTGGCTTTGCACACATTTGTGTTTATTAAATATTTCTTTAATGATTAATGTGCTATGAGGTGCCCACTGTTTTCAGTAGAAAATAAATGTATAGTAACTTTCATTCTGCTGCAAGAGGGACAATATATGGACACACATTTATACATGCCTCCATGTGTATATATCTTTCTGGATTATGTGGCTATATTATTTGTTACATGATGTGCCGGTGGACTTTGCTTAATCATTAATGTTATTGACATTTTTGAGTGCTTGTGTGTGTGTGTGTGTGTGTGTGTGTGTTGTTTTACGATATTCACAAATGGAAAACCGACAGCTTTGAAATGGCGGAAGAACAGAGATGGGCTGGAGAGCACAGTGGTTTAAGGCAGACACATGAAAAACACTGACAGATGCCCCGAAATCCTGTTTTAATTGCACTGATCAAACCGTCACTCGTGAGGGTCGATTGGAAGGTTTGCGACCTCGCTCTTAGCTATCAACAAACGGAAAAACGGTAAAAAGAAAAAAATAATTTTATTTTATGAGATCAGCGAATACCATGAACACCATGGGCTTCTCTCTCCTCTATATTCTTATATTCAAGCACCATCAAACTTTTCACCTCTACCCTAAAAATGAAGGTTCACAGATAATGGCAGAACGAGTTCTTGCCAGAGATAACAAAGTGATTAGTTCCCAGGAGGAATATTTAAGCAAACGAGACAAAAAAAGATCTGCAGGAAATGACGCTGATAGCATGAGCTCACTGTAATAAGGAACCTGATGTTATACTTCTGGAATTTAAGCCAGAAAACCTTTCAACATGCCCTCATAGCAGATAGGTAAATTAAGATATTTAAGTGGACTCCACTTTTCTATTATAAAAATAAATATATGACACCATGGACAATACATGTTGAAAATTTTATATTTTCATAAATAAAGAAGAGATCACTCTGTTCATCTTCAAGTGCTACTGTAGCACGATATAAATATCATACACACGTTAACTCCAAACTCAGTATACATATATATATATATATATATATATATATATTTAAAATAATATGAACCCACCTCTACTATTTTCTATTGTGTGGGATTTATCTTTGAAAAAAACAACTGCAATATAAGATGCCATCTATCAACCATTATTGAACCATTATTAATATACTGTACTGTAAGTCTCAAGCTGTTATTTTCAAAGGTTGCGATTAATGCTGTTTGTATGAGGTTTATGGAATATTTCAACATATGATATATTTATTTCTCCCCTTCCAAATTTTTTTTTTCCTGCATAGGTTGTTCATATATGCACAATTGTAAAGCAGATCTTCTGTTTCAATTTAACTTAACCACTTAAACTAAGGATAAATCCTATACTAGCGCTTAATGAACTAATGTCAACACACAACCCAAAGTTTGAGGTTTCTGTCTCTCGGTAGGATGTCACTGATGTAACCTTAAACACGGTAATTGATCTCAGTTTTCAAAAAAAAGCATGTAAGTTGCTAGATATGGGGCACTGCTAGACAAATGACATAATGTCAGGAGGTATATTTATTTATTTGTTTATTTATTTATTTATTCATTCATTCATTCTTTTATTCATTTATTTATTCATTTATTTGATAGGGACAGTGGGCAGCCACTTGGCTGTCCCTGAATTAGCCATCAAGCTAAACTTCATCCATTGTCCCTAGCTTAGCTGTTTATGTGTTGGCTATGTGTGAATGACGATAATATACGTACGCTTGGTTAGATTATCAGGGCAATGGAGAGATATGAAAGCACAAGAGTTTACTATTAATTAATTAATTAATTAATTAATTAATTAATTAATTAATTAATTAATTAAAACTATAACGGACATTGGCCAGGTTGCCATGGTGAAAACTGAAATGGCTCAGCAAAGTGGCATGTGCTGTTTCAGTCGGCCTGCCGTCCAACACCTTTGTGTCTGGTCCCCTAGCTTCCCTGTTTATATAACTGCTCTTAAATACTTCATTTGTGTCCATGGTTCTATGGGAATTATTGTACTTTATGAGTTTTTCCATTATTCGGGGAACTTGTATAAAAATAACATTGAAGCAATGAAACTTTTTTTTTAAGTCATACATTTATTATAAACATTAATAGCAACCTTTACAAGTGTGCATTTGTTTTTTTCAATTAAATTATGTCATTTTAACGGTTTCTGTTTCTCTATAGCTTCAGATAAAATACTCCCGGATGTCTCTTGATGTCTGATGGTTGTTTCAGGCCAATGAGGCCAAAATGTACAGTAAATGCACAGTTTAACTGTGCCATTGCAGGCAACTGATAAATCTTAGTACTTTCTTTGTATTTGGTAAATTAATTCACTAAATTTTATTTTCGACTAAAGTCAAATGAAAATCATTGCTTAACTTATGACAGCAAGTACATTTCAGGTAGGGATTAGGAAAGTAACATTCAAAAATTGTTGGGGAGCATCTGATTGCAAATCTATTATCAAGTTGTCACTGACAATCTGATAAAAACGTATTATTAAAGTTATCATTTTTCATAGCTTTAAGATGTATGAGTCAGTAAGCCCATAATTAAAAACAATATTCTCCATTTGTATTTATTGTGCTATACTTCAGAGATAAAGATATTTCACCACACAGATGACCCTTGGGGTCGTAGATCATGCATTGTGTTGTAACTGTCATACGATGTACATTACACAGAAAATTTGGTGTGCCGTTAATAGTGATTGAATTCTTTGTCTCACAGAGAATTCTGTTCCCTTGATATAGTTTGTGTCCTACAATCTCAATAATGACAGAAAAACTTCATGGAAAAGCTAACCACATTCTGTGATAAACCCAGTGTTACTTTTGCATCTCAAGGACCATAGCTGAAATAGCATTTCCTTTTTAAATCCCTCTCAACCAGAATTATAATTTAAAAAAAGAAAAAAAACATTACACATATGCCTGCATGGATTTTTTGTTATGCCTATGGCAGGACTAGTTCCTTAACCTAGTGCCCCATTTTCAAATTTCTGTTCATGTGGCAAGAATCTTTTAGCAGCAAACCCCTTGTTCAATAAATCAATAAAGCACACACACGCACACACCCACACACAAGTACGCACATGTGCACACACACATACATGCACACACACACACAACAACATTAGAAGCAAAACACACAAACACACACACGCGGACACAAACACACGCGCGTGCGCGCGCACACACACAACAACATACAGTACAGTTAGAGGCAAAACACATGCACACACACACACGCACACTCTCACACACACACATGCGCGCACACACACAACAACATACAGTACAGTTAGAGGCAAAACACATGCACACACACACACACACACATGCACACTCTCACACACACACCACACACATGCCAGCACACACACACAACACAGCGCAACATACAGTTAGAGGCAAAAAACACAGAGCCTGATGGTAAAATGGAGTCTGCCCTCGCTAATCCGTGGTGTGCCACATTGTTGGCCCGTAATTCCACGCTCTCGATCCACCCTCTGCCACACTGGCAGGGCAACGTTTACCCTTCGGGGGGGGAACATATTTTAGAACCGAATTCTCTTCTCCTGGCGGCTGCCGTGGGATTGTCTTCAGAAAAAGATTTACTGCAAATTATTGTTTCTGTCTGCCGAGCGAGCGTTTTTTTCTTAACGTGACCGAACGCCATTCGCAACGCTGACTCCGCCATGGCGACGTTCGAACGAGGAGGGGAATGAAAGCGACATTTCCTCTCTTTTTTTTCTGTGACAGGAGCTCTGTATCTCTCTCTACAAAGCGGTGCACGTGGAGGTCTATCAATTTCACGTAGGCGGCTAATATTTATAGAAAGTGCATTGCTGGGAGAAAAAAATAATTATTCACGGGGTGCACATTCATCTTCACCTGTGTGGCGTGAACAGTCGACGCTTTCTTTTTTAATACAACAGCTACTGACGGGACGCGATCAAAGCACTGGGTCGAACCAAAGCAATTCATGCAGCGTTTTTTTCTAATTCAGCCGTAGAAGCAGTCAAGCACGGAACCCTTGTGTAAACTCATATACACATACACTATGCCCTGTACTGCGGTGCTAAGGTTGTGTCTGAAAAGATTTTTAAAAAATAATAATAAAAACCAAAACCAGGAATAAAAAAAAAAAACAAAAAGGCAAAAAATTGTGCTTTCATCATGTGGAACAAGATACCCTGTGAGAGTAATTTTCATCGTGAACAAAAAAAAGCATTTTTTTTTTTGTTTGTCGTTTTTTTCGTTTTTTGCTTTTTTTTTAGGATTGTGCCATCCACAGAGAAATGATCGCTAAGAAAGTAAGCTGAAGACCGTGAGAACGTGGAACGCAGAAAAACAACCACAGCTGAGCGCACAAGTGTTTACGCTCTTGATTGTTTGTTTTTGTTTTGTTCTTGTTGTTATTATCGTTCTTTTTTTCTTCCCCATTAATCGTTTGTCTCATCGTTGTTTGGGTGTTGGGGTTGGTATGGTGGTAGGGCGAAGGGGAGGGGAGGGGAGGGGGGAATCCGGGGCAAGGGGGGGCGGGGCGGGGGGGCGGAGTCGACCGCGGCTCAGAGGCGGTACTTCCGGAGGAGGTCCGACTGCCACATGTACTTCCTCTCGGGGAAGTGGTCGGGGATCTTGATCTTGCGGAAGTCCTGGATGCACTTCTCCAGCTCCTCCTCGATGGTCATCTTCTCCTTGACGGGCCGCTTCTTGCAGGTGCTGGTGTCGCGGGAGCCGGCCGTCAGCGTGCGCAGCAGGTCGCTCTTGCGACGCTGCTCCGACTGCTGCAGCATCTGCACGGGGCCCTTCTTGGGCGGCCGGTCCAGCGTCTGGATGTTGGCCTGCCGGCTGACCGGCCCGCAGATCACCGTGCCCTGCGGCGAGCTGGCCTCCGACTGGCTCTCCGAGCTGGAGGTGGAGAGCTCGCTGAACGAGTTGCCGCTCACCGCCTCCCGGTCGCCCTTGTGGTTGGTGCAGCAGCAGTCGCAGTGCGGCGACGACCACCTGGACGGGCCGCCTGGGGAAGGAGAGAAACAACGACAGGTGAGGCCTAGAGACAAGAGCCATTCATTACATGACATTACATTACATTTCGTTACGTTACGTTACATTACGTTATATTACATTGCATTACTATCACTGGGCAGGCACTCTTATCCAGAGTGACGTGTAGAAGCGGAGAACATCAGTGTTACCCTCAGGAACACAAAAATACGGCATCACCAAGAAGGCACAGAGACACGTTAATAATCGATAAGCGTATTGTGGACCAAACAAATAAAATTTCATATTGTAATTCAAGAAGGCACCACCAGACAGGTAATCTGTCACGTGATCCAAAAGGGAATCCAAAGAAAGAAAGAGAATGAGACAGGATATCTAATGGGGGGTCAGGGGTATCTGAAGAGGTGAGTCTTCAGTCTATGTCAGAAGATGGGCAGGGCTTCTGCTGTTCTGACTGCAGTGGGAACAGGGGCGTTGTAGTGGGGGGGAAAGTTGGACTGACTACCCAGGGCCCGAATGGGGAGAGGGCCCTTGAAAAGCCTGGAATGATGCGTGAGAGACATGGATTCAAGAGAGGAAAAGGGCCCAGAATTTTGTGCTACACACCTGAGTGGGAAGGTCTTTTCTACGACCAGGGGGCAGAACAAACAGGAAACTTGAGGTGTGGGGGCGGGGGGGGGGGGGGTTGGGGGGGAGTGCGGGAAGGACATGTCAGACGCCCAGAGGTGGCAGAATAAGATGCTTTAAGAGAAGTCATTAACCGGGAGATATGCAGCATCATGCCAGGGCTGATAGTCATTATACGGCCATTTTGATTCCGGTTTGGGGTCAGTCATGACTGGTTTAGTGGAGCCGAGCTGACGCCTGGCAGGTTGAGGAAAGATTTCTTGCGTAATCTGTCAAGCCGGCATTCGAAAAATGCTTTCAGGGGCACTTAAAGATTTCTGCGAAAGACGGATTAGACGTGCCTTTCCGCAGCGAAGTGATTACAGCACGGCTAACGGTGGCGGAGATAAAAATGAAATTAACACCCACGCTAGGCGAGGAGAGGTTTATTGTAATTACAGATCTCTGTTTGACGAGGACCTGGAAATCCCCGGGGAAGGTACATGCGTCTCACCAGTTTATTCGCTGTCAGTGCGGTCTGGCTATTAAAACACGTGGCTGTTAAATGCCGAATGAGGCTGTGTCGCACACATTAGCGTTGGTGTCAATTCAACAGAGATGCGCGGCGCTTCAGTTCCAATTAAATTCCCTAGCCCTTTCAATTCTATCAATCCAAGTCATTTTCCAAAAACCAAAAAAAAACCTCTAAATTCCTTTTCAATTCATCTCAATTCCAAAACCTGATTAAATCAACAAACACAATTCCAATTATCCATTATTCTTCCATCACAAATACCTTCAATTTTGTTATCTCCTTAAATCAACTCAAAATCCAAGTTCAGTCAGTTCAGTAAATTAATTTGAGTTCAGTTCACAAATTTATAAATCCAAATAATCCTAATTATGGGTATTTTGCCGGTCCCTTTAGCTGTCAATGAGCACCAAGGTTTTGGTTCAGAAATGATTAAAAAAAAAAAAAAACTTTTGAAAGGATAAACCTTTGGCCATGATACATTCATATTCTATGTTAAATTATTTTTCTGCACCTGCATGGATGTCTGTGCATGGATCTGTTTCCCGAAAGTGATATGGAATGGGAACCCATGTTGTGCTGTGAACATCAGCGCAGCTATGGGTGGCACGGTGATGCAGTGGGTAGCAAGAAGGTATAGGGTTCGAATCCCGGCCAGGGCCTTTCTGTGTGGAGTTTCTTCCGGGTACTCCGGTTTCCTCCCACCGTCCAAAGCCTTAGCTAATCGGAGACAGTAAATTTCCCATAGGTATGAGAGGATAGGTGAGTGAATGGTGTGTGTGCCCTATGATAGATTACAAATCATATAATCTTAAAATCCAGCATTTGGATTGTATTTGGTTTGGCATTTGGTTGTCAGACGTTCTTATCCAGCAATTTTCAGTGCAGAAGAACCAACACAACGACTCAGGGTTATTTTGGTCCTATAGACAGACAATATACACGTTAGTTTCATCATGTGCTTGGCATCAGTAATCACAGCTAAAACCTGGATTTATAGATATCCTTTTGGACAAGCTGAAATGCTTGCAGTAGACTGAATGTCCTCATAAAATATAAACATCACTTCATTAAATTGCTGTGGCTTGGTAACACATGGCGTCGTTATACATAAAAATTAGCTCCAGGCGTGTTGTTAACCGAGAGACTTTTTTCATTTTTGTCTCATCAATGAGAGACCACTCCTTGCTTGTGACTGACACTCTGTTGCCGAAAGACCATTATCTTAGGAGACCGCCTGTTAAGAAAAGCTATGCTAATCATAGCTTGAAGGAACCTCCAGCCTGCTTTGAACAGACGGCTCGGTAAACGTTGTTTGTTCAGTTTCGTTAATGATTAAAACAATACTTTGGTCGTTTTTTGTTTTTTTTTATTGCCCCTTTTATCTGAGTCCACATCGGTGTGAGGATATCTCTCTGAGCAGAGCAGGGGAAGATGTTTATATGAACATCGCATATGCATGAAGAAAAACTGACCCGGCTTAACCTGGATTGACTCCATTTTATGTGTTAATAATGTAACAGACATTTGACATTTACCATCTGACACATGTGTAATAAAGGCTTTAGGACCTGGCTCTACAGATTTTCATCGCTGTGGGCTCCTGAGAGTTTTTGTTTTTTTGTTTTGTTTTTTTTTCTTATCCATAAGCCCCAAACTCAAATCTAATGAAACAATGGTTTAAAAAAAAACATATTTCAATTCATCATTCTACGTTAAGGACAAATTGTATTTTGCTTAGATAAAACATAGGTCTGTTTTACCGAACGTGCATCAAGATCTAGCTCGTGAAGTTCGTCACTTGACCGTACAGCCTGCGGTTTTACAGAACAAGGGAGACGCTAGCCTGTGGGACTGAATTGCTTTACAGATCACTGAGAAGTCCTTTCATAAAAAAACGTTAAATATCAAGAGCATAAGTACTTTCTCTAATACAGAGCAAACAAGAAAAAAAAAATTACATTAAAAGCAAAAAATACCAAGGGCAATCTTTCAGACATTTCAGATGCCATTAAATAAAGTAAGATTTGTGCTTGCGGATGTAACGAGATTTTGTCGCAACTTATCAAAAAAATGAAATTGCTTTCTTAAAAAATCGCCTCGCCGCAAAGTATGGTATGTGGATGTATTTGCGTGTATTTAAAAAAAAAAATCTCTTTTTTATTTATGTACTTTCTCTATGACCATGAAAAGATTGTTTTGATATTGTGAAAAAACCCAAGGGCACACTGGGATAGGCTCCAGCACCTCCCATGACCCTGAATGGATGGATGAATTGGATGGATGGATGGATGGATGGCTGAAAAGCCAAGGGCGTTGAATCAGTTAGTAACAAAATTCTTAGTTTTGCCACTAGGGGGTGCTGCTTTGGGCCCCATCTCTGCACAATTACGGCATTTTTTTATTTAAAAAATATTTTTATGGGTTTTTCCAGCTTTATTGGACAGGACAGCGTAGAGAGACAGGAGGAACGGAGAAAGAGAGAGGGAGAAACGTGTGACAGAGGTCATGCGGTCGGACTCGACCCGCCGATATCGCGGCTCACAGTGAGCATGTGGACAGTGTTCTACAGGCTACACCATGAGACCCCCCCCCCCCCCCCCCCCGCCATTTAAATTTTTTTTTCTTTTGTGGGCCCCTGTCAGTCAAGGGGCCTTGTAATCGAGTGGAATTCCACTGGCGTATATAAGATTGATCCCCGGGCGTAGTTCAGATTAGTCCTTCCCAGGCTAGATCCGCTGTTTGTTCCGCTGTTTCCCTTTCCCTCAGTTCTATTAAGTGATCCTGGTGTTAATTACCTCCTCTGTTTCTTCGGTCCAAATCAGCCCGTCTTCCTTTTGTTAGCAGTGCACACCGGTGTCGGCGAGCTCGAGGAAACTCTACACGGTTCCCGCGTTCGCGTCGCAATTAACCGCCTTTCCGCAGGATCGATTTATCGTCCTTCACCCCGGGTTTCTTAAAGAATACTCTCGCATTTACAGTCCATTGCCGAGCGGTTACGAACATACGTTCAACAGATTTTTAAATTAAATTCTGCTTAAAGTTATGTACATACCCTAACCGATTGCTTTGGGGGGGGGGGGGGGGGCTCGAGAGCACTTTAACGCACCCAGTCTCTCATTTAGTTTGACATAGCCCATTACAGTAAGATCAGATTAGCCGGCGTTTCGTATCCGTCTAGCGCGTATTTATGGCTGGGATTTGCATCATCCGGGGCAAAAACTGAATGCAGTTTCGAGCTACAGAAGAATGAGGCCCCATAAGCCTATTCACTTCCTTGTCATCGCCATAAGCGGTGTCGTCAACCCCCACCCCCCACCCACGACCCTTTCCATTTAACAATCGGAGTTACAATAGCGTCTGTAGCCTTCCCAAATCCCCCCACCCCAGCCCACCCCCCCAGTATGCCTAGCTCCCACCCAGCGACCAGAAGCTGCAATACAAACATCTAGAGGGGTGGAAATCAGGGATGAGAGATGTTTTTACGTTTTTAAAAAAAGGAGTAAGTTTAACCCTGGTATAGCAGAGGATTTGCCCTTGATATAGGTTGGCCACCTCCTAGTGGGATCATAGAAGACTATCACTTTTCAGCCATATGCTGCTGGGTTTTCACCTGAATGCCGAAACACCGTCTAGCCGACTTCTCACCAGGAAAAAATGTTCACTGAGAAGGGAGCAGAAATACAGGTTCACTGCAAGATTTGCATTTATGAACTTTATTTTCTCTCTTAACCAAAACGGGTTTCTTGCAGGACTAGGGGGCTGCTAGCTGGTAACTAAAGATGTGTTAAAATGGCCGACTCTGCCTGGCCTTAATTCTCAGTTTCATCAACGAAACACGATTCCAACGTGAAACACCGAGGCTCTATGACAGAAACAAACCCTGACCCTGTAGCAGACCTGGCTCAAATGCATATTTGTTTTGGATTCAAATACTTTTCTGTGCTCTGTTGATCTTGCCTGCTGCAATTGAGCCTGCCAATATGACCAGAATGCGGTGTTTCTACTTTTTTTTTTTTTTTAAGAGTATTTCATTGGTTCTAATACACCAGACAAGATCAGTGAAGCGTAGAAAAGTATTTGAATCCAAAACAAATACGCGTTTGACCCAGGTCTGCCGTGTAGTGCGAGCAGATAGACCGCTTGACTGGAACGACCAACCTTGATGCATCGCAAAGACAAATAAGCGCTCTAATTACTTAAGATGTCAGCACGCAGACTTTACCTGCTCAATATATAGAGGAGAGGCAGGGGGTTGGGGGGGAGGCGGGGGAAGACGAGACTCTTCCCATCCAGCTCTTTTGCTTATAGTGCTGAGCGGGGCATTCGTTTGTGTCGCCGCCCGCGTGTGAAGGCGTTCTGATCGATGAAGGAGCCGCACCTAATTGGCGCTTTGAAAAACAGGCCCTGACCCTGTAATACAGCTAAATCTGCGGCCTGCCGATTCCCGCCTCGTCTAAATAAAATCACCGGGCTGGACCAGGCCGACCGCGGCAGAGTTGCGGAGGAGACAAACGCCAGGGATGAAAATTACCCAGCATTCAATCTGGCCCTGGGAGTGGTAAACTATAATCCGGGCCGATTTTCAACAGCTCACTTTTCGCATTCGCCTCTCCACAAGGGCACAATGTAACGGCATTCGTTCCCCATATTTATCTTCTGTTTACCTGAGTAGGAAAATATGGTTCAGGACCTACATTCAGGTTATAGGAAGTCACAGCAGGTTGTGTGTTGATTTATGGGTTGTGTATCTGGCTCCTGCTTCCCAACACGTCAAATCCTTAAAAAGAGCAGGTCTGCTGTTTTGTCAGTTTTTCTGTGTAATATCTATAACCATTGTCTGTTCCATGAAATGCACACACACACAGTATGGGATATCATTGTACAAAAGTAGACCCATCCAAAAATTAGCATAATTCCAGCATTTGAAAGCAAGGCAGATTGTTTCATTAGTGCTGTTGTTAGTGTATCCTACTTTCTTTTTCTTTTTCTTTTTCTTTTTTTGCTTTGTCTTTCTCCTGTCTTGTCTCACTTCTCTTTTTATCTCTTTTACTCCTCCTTTACTTGTCTTCACTCATTTCTTTATTTGTCCATGACCTACAGAGTGTTTCAACTAGAGATGCCAGCTTTGCAGTCTTTTACTTCCAGGAATTCACACACCTGTTAATCGTGTGGATTGCTTGCTGAAACAGTCAAAGCATTGGGGTTTAGTGAGAGTCATGCATTAACCTAAATGATGTTGCTATCACATAAATCCACATTTTTAGGAAATACTGGACTGTAACATCACCAGTACAGACCTTTCGGGAATCGGGGGTGGTTCGGAACTCTGAAACATTCGCAACTTCGACAGTTAAGCGAAAATATTCACATTTCAATTTGAATAATTTACTGCAGTGGTCACTTGCTCACAACTCTAGCCTTGCTAGGTGTATTGATTAAGACAAGGCTCCGTGTTTGAGGCAGTCTCTATTTACACCAGGCAAGGCTGGCAAGGCTTTTCAGCGCCCTTTGCAAACACAAAGAAGGTCACTCTGCCGCCCAAACGTTTTGGCTCCAGTGGAAACTGTTTTTCGGCTTCATTTGCTTGGGGGTGATCTTTGTGCTCTCCTTGTTTCTGTTTCCTCTCTTTCTCGAGTTCAGCAGCCGGGGAATTCACTCAAAGATCCTGCTGGGTTATCGGGGGGGTAGACGGTGAGGGGGAGGTCAAGGGGGGCCTGGAATTGCTACTTGCCTCAGAAACACTCCGGAAAACAAATCCAGGCAGGTGAGAACCTTTTGGTTATCAGGACAAAAACCAATAGAGGAGAGGGGAATCTTATTAAAAGGTTTTTTTTTTTAGGTTGACTTTCACTTTTTACGTTTAATGCACAGACATCGCAGCACTACTCTGTCTACTTTCCCTTTGCTCATTGTTCCAGGCTAGGGTCATCATCATCATCATCATCATCATTATCACCGCCAGCATGTACAGTTGTCTTGGTCACTGAAGCTCCAGCCAAACATGACCCAACACTCACCCAACTTTCATAGTTACTGAGGTCTAGCCTTGCGAGCCGTAACTATAGGAAACCAGGCCTTCCCACCATTTTTTTTTACATGACTCATTTGATTTGCATATGCTTGCGGTCCCTAGTTTTCCCCAGTGTGTCCATTTCTCTGTCCTCTGTCTGCATAGCTGCACATATTCTGTCTGTTTTGAAAATAATTAAACTGGGTTTTGTTCAGCAGAATGTACTTCCATGCATAGGCTGGACCCTAAAGTGGAGAAAATCAGAATAGAGTTGAGCTAAAGACAACCAAACTGATTCTAATGGTGACTGATTCTAAAAAGATTTTCACAGGAGAACACTTTTTAGTTTTTTATGGAACTCTCTATGGTAGGTGTGGAAAGAGTGAAGGCTCCCAGATTGAGCTGGCATAGAACCCTTGAGCTAGACAGGGTTCCTCTGTGGAGACGCAGAGGAGCCTTTTAGAACCCTTTCCTTCATGAGAGTGCAGCACACATCCTGTCCATTCCTGTGCATGTTCAATTTATGTTTCCATTCCAGGGAGACCAAAAAAAAAAAATTTAATAAATAAAAGATTCAAATGTCTTTTTAATATCCACTCTAAAAGGGCATATTGTCTGTGGTCAGAGCCCATTAAACCCATTCTAATTGCCCGGCTCGTGTGCTGCGATGAGCTGTCATCTTAGGTCAGGTCAAGTCGGGTTGTGCGTCCCACTGCGCCCCCCCCTCCCCCCCAGCCGCCCCCCCCCCCGGCCCTGCCCACCACAACACCCCCCCCCACCCCCACCACTCCCTCTCCCTGCCCTCAGATACCCTCACCACCACCCGGCACTGTGATAAACACGTCTAACGCTAGCTCTGCATACGTTAGCTTGAATCTGGAGGAGCGTTTGAAGCGTCAGTAGCACTGCCTAAACAAAATCGCCGCATAAATTCACAGCTAATAAAAATGCAAACGTTCACATGCTCCTACCGAGTTTACTGCAAGCATCTGAACATTTCAGTAACCGATTACAGCAGGGCTGCCCAAGCCTTTTCCTGAAAATCTACCATCCTGTAGGTTTTAATTTCAACCCTAATTTGGCACACCTGACTCTACTAATTAGGAGCTCAATGAGATTTCTAGCGGTTGAATAAGGTGTGCTTCTTTAGGGCTGGAGTGAAAACCTATAGGACAGTAGATCTCCAGGAACAGGGCTGGGCAGCCCTCAATTACTGTGTCAAAATTAAGCTTCAACACTAGGTTAGGTCATACCTGTCAGGCCAGGGAGACATGTCACCTCCAATGCTTTCACATGAACGGGTCCCCAGACTAGCTTGTACGCTTGTGAGACTTGACGTTTGACTACATGAGACTAGGTCGTCCAGCAGTGTGTCTCCCCCAAAGTCGAAATGACACCGAGGAACCTGGGCAAGAAGCAACTACCCAAGATCTTTGGCAATTGTAAAGTGAATGTATCTTTTCCTTAGGATGTGTCAATAAAAATGTGTCAAAATTGCACACGCTTGCACGCACACATGCACTCAGGTACTCACACACCTGCATGCATGCACACACACATTCACACAATAAACTTTGTTGTGCCAGCAACTCAGTTGCTAGCTATTTCTGTCATGACATCTGTTCCTCACACCCCATAAACACGGATGCAACCCTCGAATCGCAACTAAGACCGCAGGAGAAACGGGCGTGAGTGCGTGCTATGGAGGTGCAGGACCACCTGCTGCTTTTGAGGCGTTTAATTTGCAGTATATGAGGGCGTGTATCACGTCCCTAAATGTGCATGGCTGCTGAGGGGGGAGGGGGGAGGGGGGCGGGGGGCGGGGGGGGGTGAACCGAGGACAACCCGTGAGACAGAACTCGAGAGGGCGCGATTTTAATGCGTCGGTACATTTCGAAAGTGGCATCGGCGCTCGCTGAGGAGGAGCGTGTCACGCTTGGTGCTTCGCGCTGCTTCCTGCTTCACGCTGGCTGAACCTGTTGTTTTGTTTTTTTTTCGCGGCTTCCATTTTGGAGCTGACAAGTGACCTCGAGGTTTTTATCTACCCCCCCCCCCCCCCCCCGACAGAAAGAGAGAGCAAAGTCACGGCGCTATTTATGAACAGAAATGACCCACTTTCAGACCTGGGGGGGGAATGGGGGGTTAGTCAGTGGTCACCCAATACCCAATATCTGACATGGTGGTCACTAATGGATTTTGGGGGGAGACCCTGAGGTGGAAGAAGCCGTTAAACCTGTACCCCCACGGTTCCATCGCTGGGCGAAGCCGCAGCCAATCGGGCAGCGGCCTGTGACACTGCCGGGCAACAGTGGAGCCTGGGCGTGATCAGGATTCGCTCTCCCCGACAGTGGGCTACAGCCGGCCATGCTAGCCCGCAGCCTGTCCCGGTGCATTACCTCACCATTCCATAAGGCTGTGCCTGATGGGACATCCCGGGAGGGGTGTTCTGGATGATCTTCCTCATCCCTTCCATCCTTCTATCCATTTTTAATCCCTCTCCATTAGCCTCTGTCTGACACCCCCACCCCCACCCCCCCACCCCATTCTCTCGGCCACGCCCCTGTAGCAGGAGGACTGAATATCATGCCGGGGGGGTGGGGGTCCATCCACGTGTGCGCTCTCTCCCACGGGACAGCCCCTCCTGCTCCTGCCGCCCTTTCAACGTCTGGATCCCCCCCCCAGTAACTCGGGAGGCTGTTACAAATCCTCCAGGCCACCCTTTTGGGGGGGGGGGGGGGGGTGTGAGGGGGGAGTGGCGGTTGTAAGCTTAACCTGCCACCACCTCCTTCAAAGCCTTTCCTCAACTTGCCATTACAAGTGCCATTACTTCCTGCCCTCAGACCCCATTGGTATTGACTGGGGAGGCACACACACACACACACACACACACACACACACGCACATGTGTGTCTGCATCCGCCCGGTCTCTCAGTGCAGTCTTTAGTCTGTCTCTCTGCTGCGATCGATGCGTCGTCAAGTCAATCCCGAGTTTGGACGATTGCCTCCTGATTGATTTCCCTGACAACGGAGGATGACATGCGGGTGAAGGGGGCTGGGGGGAGGAGGGGGGGCAGGAAGTTGTTTGGGGAGATGGATTATTTTAGCATAATGTAAACATGGCTGGCACACTGTGGCTGGATATATATATATACTGAGCCCTGCCACATATATATATATATATATATATATATATATATATTTGTGTGTGTGTGTGTGTGACAGGGCTCGGTTTGTGGGAGAGGTTTGGGGCAGCCTGAGGACTACGCCTACTGGTTAAGTAGGCACACACACCTGGAGTACATCAGTAATTAATCCGGGTATTTAAAGTGTGCTTTCTGCCCAGTAGGGGTCTGTGACCAAGGAAGACAGAAATGAAGAAAGAGAGAAACGTACCAGCACAGAAAAGGCTTGGAAATGTTTTGTAGTTTTGTTATTTTGTCTTTGTTATTTTAGTTTGTTGTGTTGCTTTATTATATTTACCCTGATCCTGTAAGGGTGAAGGGCTAAGCTGTTTTGTTTGTTTTGTAGTAACTCTCTCTCTCTAAAGTGCGTAATAAAGACCGGAATATTCCTGGATTCTCGTATCTCCCGGTGCCCGACTTTTCTGTTCAGAAAAGGGGTGTTTCGCGGTGTGTGACAAGATATATATTTTTTATTTTTTTGAACTGCTATAAAACAGGAGTGACAGTGGAAACTGTTTATGTAACTGAGTTTACAGCAGTGGTCTCCAACCCTGGTCCTGGAGAGCTGCAGGGTCTGCTGGTTTTCATAGTGACTCTGCACTTCATGAATCAATTAGAGCAGTTGATTACACAGTTAACTCAACTCACCTGGTGTCTTGGGTCTCAACTGAGTGCTGATTTTAAGGTGAAAACAAAAACCAGCAGACCCTGTAGCTCTCCAGGACCAGGGTTGGAGACCACTGGTTTAGAAGATCCAGTGCTTAGATAGCGTACAAATGTTTGTGTTTTGTGTATGCAGCTAAATTCAAGACACTCTGCTTCAAGATACAACATTGGCATGTTTGTGCCGTGACCTTTCTTTATTGCCAGAACAAACTACAGTTTTTATGGGGTCATAAATGGGATCGGTTGTGCAGGGACAGCTCGATTTCACATCTGAGACTCAGCATGTAAGATGAATTCTGCTTCATCGAGTGTTAAAGATTTAAGATGGCAAAACAATAAACTAAAGAGACAAACAAAAACTTCATTTAAGCATTGGTACTCCGTCCTCAGACAGAGGAAACCATGTGGGATTTTAATGCATGTTCTTAAAATCTGCAAAACAATTTCAGAAAAGGAAATTTAAAGAATTCTGCTGTCCACTGAGATCTTTAAAGGAAAGATTCACAGAGCAATATATGCAATAGCAGACTTGAAAAGATAAGATTCCTTAGATTTAGTACCCCTGATGACATAGGTGACATAAGACCTTCAGTCTTGCTCCACAGGAGAATATGTACATTCGCATTTATCCCCTCAGCTACATTGTCATTAGCTTTATAATTTCACAATTATCTATACATGCAATATGTGGGTAGTGTCCTCTGCCACTCAAACAATTCATGATGTCCCTATATTTGAAACTTTATTTTTAAATAGAGTACACAATGCCTGTATCAACGTGCCAATTTGAATATAATATGCTGCCTCAATTCTGAAATTACTACATTGCGTCAATTCAGATAATTGCAATCAATTTAAATTGCCATTTTAATTAACATTCTTGCAGTTCGGACGAAAAAAGAAATCACTTCAGACTAAATGCAACAATCTGCTATTAATCATCACATCCATCCAATTATCATTCCTGTCCCGAAAATTTATATTTACATAAGAAATTTTTAATTTAGAATGGCTGCTGCAGGGACGAATGTGTGTATGTGGTTTAAAGCAAAAGAATACACTTTATACAACTTTAAATCAGCAAGTGCAGTGAAGCTATGCATCCCATGGTTATGCATGTAAATAACTGTATAACTTATATTCACAAATATTAAACATTAAAAATGCACTTTTAATATGGATCCAGAACTTCTTTTCTTCTTCTCGGCTCAAAACGGCACAATCTCTACTCGGTACTACAGCTTTGCAGAATACCAGACAATTGTATCAGCAATTATAGCGTTGCTAACTTGGGCTATTTCACAGCAAATTGGGCTATTTTCTCATTGTGTTGGGACGAAAGCATTGGGCTGATTTTTCTGTTTTTCTTTCTATTTTTCTTCCCGCATGAAAAATGCACTCGAGTATATTCATCATTTGCTGCGGATGGGACATGACTCACGGAAAATTGGGGTGTCTCTGTGTCAGGGAAACAGCAGCTGCAGCTAACAATGCAGGTAGCTAAATAGCACTCACTAAGCAAAGAGTTATTCTTGCTCTAAACAAAAAAAAGGGGATAATTATCTAAGTACCGTAAAGACTCAAAAAGAATGGGAATCAGACCTGGTCCTTATGAGTGCTGGGGAGAAACCATGATGACTTTGAAGGGCAGAACTTCACAGTGAATATGGTAAACAAAGTCAAGGTAACTTTCACATTATTCTCGCATTCAAATAATAGCGTCATGGCACTTCTTTAAAACTAACAAATGATGTGTTATTATCTTTCAGCATTGAGCATTGGGGTTTGGGAAATGGTCCCTCCACTTTTGACATTCTTTATTTAAGAGCATCACATACATTTATAAAACTAAATTGGCCCTTTTTAAGTATACTTAAAGTACTTCCTGGAACTATTTCAGAACTTTTAGGGCATTTATGAACTACTTCTAAGCTTTAATATACTAGATCGGTAGACTTCAAGCATTTTAAACCATAATCTGAGTTTACTTCTGGAAAGTAAAGTGAAAGCATACTACCTGGGATATAGCTAAGGATAAAGTCTTTTAAGAAAGACGTGTGCTTTTATAAACTTTTTTTTTTGTAAGCGAATGCCCATTAGGGTGCATGAAGGGCCTGCATTAGATGCACAGAGAGTCCAAGAAGTGAGAAATGACACAAATAAATATGTTAATCATTGCCATTAAGGACAGCTGTTCAGTCACTTATGAACTGGCCAACTAATGTGTCCACTCGCACAATGAATATGATAATGAATAGTGACCACAAGTAAAGATGATATAATTGCACGCCAAAGTGTCATCCTTTCAACCTTGCGCCACACATTAAACTGTGTTAATTAATTCTCCATAGTTTGAATGTCAACCTACCAGACCACCCATACTGTATTTCCCTCCGTAGTCTAATTAGGGCTTTGCAGTAATGCATTATACACATAGTTAATTACATTACATACCCTCTATGGGGGGGGGGGGGGGGGGTGGGGGGGGTCCTCATATTAACATTCATTCTGCTATCAAATCGCTGCTGACCACAATCCGCACACAAATGAAGTAGAAAATACTGTCAGCTCAGAAGCTGATTCCTCTTTGTACATCTACATTATATTACATTACAGCCATTTTGCAGATGCTCTTATCCAAAGCGACTGACAAATCTTCTTACATACTGTAGCATTTACATTGCATCTATTCATACCGCTGGATATACACCGAAGCGAAGCAGGTTAACTACCTTGCTCTAGGGTACAACGGCAGTGCCCTACCTGGGAATCGAACCTGCGACCTTTAGGTTACAAGACCAGCTCCTTACCCATTATACTAAACTGCCGCCCCACCTTCTGAGGGAGCGGACATGCCGAATCGCTTCCCGGTATTTGCCTCCGAGCCCGAGCGGGGGGTCGTATCGATTTTGCCGCTGTCCTGCGAGGTTTCCCTTTATTACCCCCGTACTACAGTGAGCCCCCCCGAAGGCTCCCGCGCAGCTACTGTTGGAATCCGGCGCGATATTTCATTAAGTGTGATCCCCGTCCCACGAGACTCCTTTTACAGCCTATTCATTCCCATGAAGAAAAAAAAAAAAAAGAGGACATTTTTTTTTTTTTTTTTTTTGCGAGAGCACTAAACCGATGAAAGTGTTCCTCCCGAGGAGACCCCTCGAGGGGTCGGATTAAGACTCCGCACATCCCCCCGCACCCCCCCCCCCCCGACTCCCCCACCCCCCCACCCCGCGTAAACTTCCCGCCATGTAAGCGATCCGCTCCTGTGGTCCTGTCGCCGGGTAAATCTGCGTAATCCACTGTCGAGAGACGATAACGCGCCGGGGTGGAGCAGGGGGGGTGTGGGGTGGGGGGGGGGGGGGGCTCGGGGGGGTGTGGGGTTGGGGGGGGGGGGGGGTAAGATTTGATGTACTGCCCAAAGGCGCCCGGCGCATCAATCCCGCGTGCGATCGCACATGGCTCCCAGGAGAGCGACGGACTGGCAAACACAAATATGTGCTCCGCAGCCGGAGATATCACTTACAGCACTGCTGAGGTAAAAATAATAATAATAATAATAATAATAATAATAATAATAATAATAATAATAATAATAGTAACAATAATAATAATAATAATAATAATAATAATAAAATATGATGAATAAATAAAATAAAGGCAGCACTGAGAACAACAAAAAGAGCTCGCGGCGCGTACAGGTCCGTATCGGGTCCGTATAGCAGGAGTCCCACCTGAGACCCGTTCCGACAGGACCAGACTCAGAGGAGCTTTGTTAAAACCGTTGACGAAACGAAACCGTTAAAAAAACTGCTCAAAAAAACGCCCTGTCGACATCACAAAAGGGGGCGAGCCAACATTCGGGAGATGAAGGGTAACTCTGTCTCTCTCTCCCCGGCCGCGTGATTGGTCGGCCCAGCGTTCCGCTGACAAGGCCTGACAGGGGGGCTGAGGCTCGGTCAGCTGTTTGATACGAGAGATCTGTCAGACCGTTATCTCCGTCTGGCCCCCGCTCCCCCGCTCTCCCCGGCCCCCCCCCCCCCCGCCCCGAGGACCACACGCAAACCCCGCTTTCAAAACGCTCGCCCCGGATCGGTACCCTACTCGCCCCGCCGCTCCCAGCATGCACCAGCTGCACTTAACCGGCCAGGCGTTCTGCTCCACTTCCTGTTTAGACCCCTCATCCGTTTTAACCGGCAGACCGCTTTCTGCCTGACAGACTGTTTTTCCCCGCCACACCGGCGATAGATAGCGAACTGCGATAAAATAACTAAATAAATAAACAAAATAAAATAAATCTGACGGGAGCCGGGCAGGAGAACAAAAGCAGAGAAAAACAAAACGAAAGAGAGCATCGCGAGACCTAAACTCTAAACGACTGACCGGGCTCTGCTGACTGACGAGGTTTTCACTTCATTACAATAGAGCAGCTGTTCCTGAAACAGGCAGCGGAGGAGGATTCCTGGAGTGCGGCTGATTGCGCTGTGGCAGAAAAAATCTATCCCAGCATTCCCTTCCCTCGACCGCACTCCCGCCCCTGAGGTCGACGCTCAAGATGGTCAGCTGGCTGAAAGGTCACGTTGGGGGGTCGTAGCTATAGAAATACGTACCTAACCCCATTGACCTCAGCAGAAATGAGAGGCTTTCCTTTTTCTTTTTTTAATCGTTTTTTTCTCTTCGCGTCCTCTCTCACGAAATCGTCCTCGGCCGAGGGTACAGTGATGTCACGCCGCCCGAAACGAATCTGGCCAATTAGTCCCGGCAGCCGCCGCTGCGCAGAAAGGCAATTAGCCAGCCGCGGAAGTGATCAAGCGAGGCAGTGGCGGATTCGTTAAAGAAAACCAACACACGCCGTGAGAGGGGAACCGGGGAGGAGAGGTGGTGGAGGGGAGGGGGGGAGGCCGGGTGGATGGTGGTGGTGGGGGGGGGGGGGCGGCAGGTTCTTCACTGCGCAACGAAGCGATCCCTAAAAAGAGGACACATTTACACCGAAATTCCCTTATCAGCAGCTCGGCCCTGACCCAAATTCCCCCACCGCTGCTTCTCGGGGTTCGTAGACGTGATCGGATTCGTCCAACCAGCAGCGGGGAAACGGCCCACAGAGCGGCACAGAGGTGCACTTCTGCGACTAGCCCGTTCCAAAATGTCTACATTTTTGCAACCTTTTCTCTTTTTTTTTTTTTTTTGAAATGTTTTTTTTTTTTGTCAGTTGGCTGTGCGATCACTCTGCAGTCGTTGTCTAACAGAGGCGAAGGATTCGTAAGCCAGCGCACTTCACACGCTGAGGAGCAGGCACTTACGAAAGATCCCCGTGACGTCGAGTCCTCCCGGATTTTCATTTCAATTAGAATAGCTTGTGCAACACTCCTGTCTCTCTGTAGCGGTACCCAACCTCCCCCCCCCACCCCCCCCCCACCCCTCTTCCCCCAATCCCCATCAAAAGGACCGAATCCTTGAAGAGACGCACGAGAGGTGGATTTCACACGGGGTGACCTCCCCTATTCTCCCAGAGAAGACAGAGATGTCAGCTCGTTCAGGCATCAGATTACAGCAGCACTTGGCACAGGCCCCGTCCCTTTGCAACCCCTACGGAAATCGAGACGGGGGTCGGTTTGCTAGCGCACAGCCCGTGTGTGACGATGCGCCAACGACCCACCCCCCCCTCACCGACCCCCCCCACCCCCCGCCGTCAGCCTGTCTCCCTATCAAACGCCGGCGAATTCAAAGAGAGCTGAAAGGAACTCATAAATCAGAGCCGGCGTTCCCAGAGGGCCCATTATAATAAGCCCACATTGTGCAGGAAACCCGAGTGGCTTTGAGGATTTTGAAGATCCGTAACCATAAATTCAAAAAAAGATAGCGGCCCGCTGCCACACCTCGAAAAGCGCGAGCGCTCTATGCAAATGAGGCGGGTAATTAAGACGCGCGCGTTCCGGAAAGATCAGAGGAATCCAGAGCAATCTCGGCTAATTTCGGCACGCCGAGCCCCCATTAAGGAACCGGGAACGGACCACCCAAATTGCGCCCGTGCGTGCGTTGCCCGCACCGACTCAGTTCAAAAGGAATGTTTTTTTCAACTGGAAGGGCATGTGGGATTTTTGTTTGGCAGTATCCCTTGTTTAGAAAACTATGAAGGGTACAGAAGTTTACTGCAGGCAGTGATATGTGGGGCAGCAGTGTAGTATAATGGGTAAGGAAACTGGTCTTGTAGCCAAAAGGTCACAGGTTCGATTCCCGGTTGGGACACTGCCATTGTACCTTTCTGTAAGTCGCTCTGGATAAGAGTGTCCTCTGAATGCCTGTAATGTAATGTGATTGGTGCATATACAGTAATCATGAATCTAAACTAAGAGGTGTAGTCTTCTGCACTTCAGTCTTTAACCTTTACTACTAAATTGGCACTAAACTGCACCTTAATTATGACAGGGGCAGACTGCCCTCCTCCCCTGAAGCCTACAAGCCCCGCCCATTTCCCTTCCATCATCACTTCCTGTTGCTAACGTGACACTGTGCCTGTCCTAACAGACAACAGACAACAGTGGGACTTCAGAAAAAGACCATTTCTCACAAGCTTCTCTTTCTGAAAAAAAAACAGTTCATGGTCATGGTCTCCATAGGGTCTCCAACCCCTTGTTAGTTCTTCATGGAGCCCTGTATGGTAGCTGATGAAAGTGCAAAAGCTGCCAAACTGAACCATTTTGACCAACAATGAACACTTGAGCTAGACAGGGTTCCTCTATGGAGACACAGAGGAGTCCTTCGGAACCCTTTCTTCTGAAAGTGGAACCTCTCACCCACGTTAGTTTTCAGCAAACAGCAGCTCGTCGTTTTGTCAGTTGTAGCATCTAGATTTGAGTTCTGTCTCAGACTCAACAAAGACAATCTCGGCATCTTGAATCTGTACATTTTCCAGACATGGATTACATGTAAACAGTCTGTTGATGTTTAGTTTATCGAACTAATTTGATAGATTGACAGAGAAAGGGAGAGACAGATCTTAAGGGAAAAAGAGTTCATAAGGGAATGAGAGTTCATAAGGGAAAGAGAGTTCATAATGGAATGAGAGTTCATAAGGGAAAGAGAGTTCATAAGGGAATGAGAGTTCATAAGGGAAAGAGAGTTCATAATGGAATGAGAGTTCATAAGGGAATGAGAGTTCATAAGGGAAAGAGAGTTCATAATGGAATGAGAGTTCATAAGGGAAAAAGAGTCTATAAGGGAAAGAGAGTTCATAATGGAATGAGAGTCCATAAGGGAAAGAGAGTTCATAATGGAATGAAAGTTCATAAGGGAAAGAGAGTTCATAATGGAATGAGAGTTCATAAGGGAAAGAGAGTCCATAACGGTGATGATGACACATTGACTGAGCTGACTGCAGCCTCATTAAGCAGTTTGGACATTTTACCCATAAGCCCCAGCAGGTCTGGTCTGTCTTCCATGATCAGCTTCCATTTAAGCACAAGCAAAGCTGCATTAAGCAGGTAATTCATTATTTATCGGAAATAGCGACCTTGAAACGTTAATGTCTTAATGGAATAAATGCTATTTACAGCCGAGGAGTCGTTTAGCAGGTGCTTTTAGCCAAAGCAACTTACAGAGGTACATTTCACGTGGAAAAAACAGAGGCCACGAGAGGTACAGACACCAATCATGTAAATGCCATTGTCAAAGTGCTTGCCTCAAGATCTGAAAGCTTTTTTAAATTTGAAAAAAAATTGGGCTCAAAACCTGCCTGGGGTACATAATGTAGCGTCCCGCTAGTGGGGCTGCCCAACTGCCCCGCTGGAGGCAAATTCTGCCTTTCTAAACTGCCTTTGCATGACAATGACTTTGACATGGCATTTGACATTTTGGAATCTGAAAGAATCTGCCCATTTCACAAGGTTAAATTCGTTGAGCATCATTGTATTATAAATTACCAAGTTTTCCCAAGCAGCAGAACATGAATGCAGTAGCTACTTGCAGAAAAGACCCTCAGTATGAAACATAAACGCATTGCGACAAATCCAGGGCAAAAATACGTTGGTTTTACAGACCTTTTGAAAAACTGAAAAGTGTGCACAAGCGGCAAGGTTGCATACAGCTTTAATTCTTTTCTTTTTTCAATCCGTTAGATACTGTCTGCTAGCCTTGCTGAACACAGTACGCCCGCACAGTTTCAGTGACAGACCCTGAGTCGCCACAAGGGGGCGCACTGACCAGAGTCTCATCATCCGACACGTGTCCAATAATGCAAATCTCCGAGCTCGACGCTACCCAGTCCAACCGCGGCGGCCATGATGCATCAGCTCCGATACCCCGGATCGTATCTACCCCCCCCCCCCCGCTCCTCTGTCGCGGTGTAGCCCGCGGGCTCCGAAAATCGAGCGACGGGAGTCTGATCTGATCCTGTTCTCCGCTCGGCCTGCCAGAGGAAACCGGACGTCCGAACAGGGAACGGGCGAGGTGCGCCCGTCGGAAACCACGGCAGGTTTTAATTCTGCGCCAAAGTAATTCTGAGCTATCCACCCCCCCAACTCCGCCCCCCCTCCCAATGATATTCTCTCCAATCTTCTTATTATCCACCCCCCCAACACCCCCGCCCCCAATGATATTCTCTCCAATCTTCTTATTAAAGTATAGAATGCATGGTGCCCACCCAGACTTCCCCACCTTTCCTTGTTCTCTGATCACATGGTTCATCAGATTTCCCAACCCTCCCAGCAGAACAGACTGCTAAACAGAAAACCAAATTATTGTGCATTATAATGTCTTTAAAAAAAGGCTTTCGCCCAATTAGTCACATTTGGCTAGACAGAACAGAACTAAACTTTAAACCTGCTGGTTTTGTTTTGCAACGTGAATTTAAAAATCTACTTGAGGGGCATTTACTCAGAATAAATCATTATAGTTCTGTAAAGTTCTTTTTTGGTTGTTAACTACAAGTGATACAGCCTGTGACCGAATTTTGACCGGTGACAAAAGTGTATCCTGAGATCACACCGCAAGTATGATGCAAGCCACAGGAAATGAGTTACTTGACAGTCGCACGTTTCTAAACTGTCATTACCAATATCCGTCTAATCGAGAGACGACACTACGGATTTCATATCGCATTTCATTTCTCCATGCTGCCTGTCCTTTCCCATATATCTCCTGCATTTTACGTCGCTCTGAATAAGTTTCGTATCAAATAATCTAATGTAACATCATGTAATAATAAGTTTTTAAAATGATAATAATCACTCTATAATCATCACTATCATCATCACCATAATAATACTAATACTAATAATAATAATTGTTGTTGCTGTTGTTGTTGTTATTATTATTATTATTATTATTATTATTATTATTATTATTATTATTATTATTATTATTATTATTATTATTATTATCCATACTATCCTTGCATGGGGTAATATGCTCAACAGCACAGCGAAACATTACTTGCCAGCAATATGACAGCTCATGGTCCAAGGCTGTGTGTGTGTGTCTGTGTGTGTGTGGAGTGCCCCCCCCCAGAGACAGATTTGTCAGGCGTGTATAAAGAGAGGCGTCCCCCTGTCGCGGAGGACCAGACGCTACCCGCCCCATCACAATCAGCCTCCCCACCGAATCAGAAGTCGCTCTCGCACATGTCGTCCGAGGGGAGGACGAGGAGGAGAAGTCGGGCTCGGATAACGAGGGGAGGGAAGGAGGTCGCGGGCCCACCGGCGATTCCCTGTCGCTCAGCGCCCTTCCCCAGTCAAAGCAGAGTACAAAAAAACTGAGCGTGTAGCGTAGCGGTTATAATTTCCCTGGACAAAGAAACGCGCTTTCTGACTGATGAGAAGGGGCTAAGGAAGGGACTGGAATAATGTTTCTTTTTTTTTTTCAGTAGTTGCAACACACTGTGTTACAAAGGGAGACTGGGGCCCTCTGGGCCTTTAGGCTGGGGCCAGCATTTTGATAATCGAGTTAAGATTGAGCACCTCACGTTCATATTAGAGGCTGTCATAGTAAATCTAGTGGTGTCCCAGATACTGCCGCAACTGAGCGAGGGCCCAGCGCTGGCCCGCGCTTACCGCTTGGGTTCGGCCCACATACCGCCGTGGAATGGCGGCGATGAGCCCGTCCGGGTCCAGGCTGCCAGAACACCGCCACGGCTCAGCCTCAACGAGGCCATGTCTCGTGATAGAACTTCCGAGCGGTCGGTCACAGTGGTTAAAGTGGCCCAAAGCTGAAAGGCTGCCCAAAACCTTACCTGTGGTTTCTGTAAGAGGAGGAATTCCTCTATTCTTCTTATAAAAACAGAGCTTACTACTCTTATATGAACAGAACTTATTCCTCTTATTACTCTTATATGAACAGAACTTATTCCTCTTATTACTCTGATATGAACAGAACTTAACTGTGATGTGAACAGAGCTTATTCCTCTTATATGAACAGAGTGTATTTCTCTTACATAATTGTGGTTGGTTGCATTTTGCCCCACTTTCCATTGCCATAACTTACCCTTAAGTGCCTGAACTAAATCATATTTCATAATCATCTGATATCTGTTTTCATTATTATTTATTTTTCTGTATTAGCACCTGTTGCTGGGTACCAAGATGCCTATCTGCTTTCTTCAACCCTTGGGCAACTGATGTGGGTCGGTGTCATTATATTAATATGCATACAAAAATTTCTTAAATAAGTAGTGATATTCAATTAAACTCATTTTTTCCCCATGCCTGAGGGGAAAATTACTTGCACCCGAGTTAACAACAGACACACATGGATACATAGAATATAACAACAGCCATGGGGATGAATAAAATTATTTTAAATACGGTATTTTAAAGCACCACGCAAGTTATTCCCAGTAATTGCTTTCCGTCACCGGCTCCCATGGTGAGTCGCAGAAAATTATCAACACATTGTATTTTTTATTAATTATTATTATTAATTTTCCCATTCCCCAAAGTCAAGAGTTTCGTTCTCAACAAGTTCGTACTTCCAAATGGCATCTGAAGAAAACATACACGCGAGTGCACTGTGTGGTTTGCGTGTGCAGATAAAGCCACAGTTATTTTATTTATTTATTTATTTATTTTTATTTTTTTGCTTTGTTATTATGAGATTCTTGGCTGTTCAGCACCCAATTATGCATTAATGAACTCAAATGCATTTTTTTTTCAGTTCCCAATGCCACTCTCCTGTTTTTAAAAATTCCAAATTTTTGAGCATGAAAGCCAATAAAATTTTGAACCGCAATAAAAGCCTGTCCAGAATCCGTTCCACTTGCATTGCGCATCAGATATTTCCCTCACCGGAAAGAGGAGCCTGGAGTAGAGTTGAACAGGTGCCAGCCTTATCACAAACCCCAAGGCGGGGTAAACTGGGACCGATGCCAAAATCCACACAGCCTCGCATATAAGGGAGGTATTTTAGTTCCTCACTTGATTGAGCTGAATAAATGAATTATTGAATATGCATAAGATACGAGATGCAAGCATTTTATTCCCACAAAAGGGTACTGCTCGGCATGTAAATCATAATTATTCATGTTGGCGATGTCCAAATTGGACACATTAGAGTAAATTGTGCAATTATTTCCACCTTACATCGCAGACCCACCTGAAGCTTCCCCCGCGCGTCTCGGATATTAGAGATTGTTCGCCGTAACGCAGGGCCCATCACGGCATTTTTTGATAGCTGCGCGTTGTTTGGCATAATCTTCCCGTTGACTGAGTTGCAAATTATCCCTGACCTCAAGGCAAATCACAAAATGGCAAACAACAGCGATACGCATTATTACCGTCGTTCCGCACATAGCAGAATATTACACGGCTCTTCTTTTCGTTCTGTTTGTAGGGAGCATAAATGAGGGGAAAATACAGAAAATAATGTTTCCATTTTGCCGGCCGTTTCTTTTTTTTTTCTCCCCCTCGCTCTGCGAAATAATTTCATCTGATGCTGTCACTGTGGCGGCCTGAATTACCTTTCCAATTTCATCTCAAGGTCTGTTTTGTTTGGGTGGTTATTTACCTCGCCGGGTAGAATATGAGTTATGTTTAGAGGTGCGGAGACCGGGTGAAGCACTGAAGCAGCATGATTACGGCCGTCCGCGAAGGCAACACGACCGTAAAGCTGTTTTTCGAAATGGGAAAATGTAATAATCACGGGGAAAAAATCTGTTCCACACTATACAGGCCATCCTCTATAAGTGTGGAAAACATTTTTTTAGGCTGTTATTATGAGGCACATTAAGTTGATAACCGTATCCAAGTAAACCTTTTTAAAAAAAAATAACATCCCATTTGTAACCAGTCATTTTGACACCGATGACAACTGCGTGATTACTTAAGTAATTATGATTAATATCTTTGCCGTTAATGAGAATGTCAGAACCCCACATGGGAACTGAATCCAAGCGAACTCCCTCCAGAAATAGTATTGACACAATGTGCATTTGAAAATACAGCGAGCAGCAGTATAATCCTATTAACAAAGTCAATCAAAAAGAGAGAGGCTTGTTTGAACGTGACTGACATGTCATTGACTGCTCCCAGATCCATAAAATAGTAATAATAATAAATTATAACAAGGAGGACGAGACCTCGGTGCCAAAAAAAAAAAACTAATCCAGTGTACAGTGGGAGTAATTAGCTGCAGGTTTGACTTCCGCTTGCCTTACTTTTTGGCAGCAGTCCACTTCTGAACTTCATATTGCGTGTGCCAATTCCCAAATGTGTTCGCCTTGTCTTTGTGTATTCAGCTGGTACCACGTTTTTTTATGTAAAGTTTGGGTCAATTATAAAACATCTAAAATAGGATTGCTCTCGTTCTATTTTTGTCCCGTTGTGCGTAGTTTGCATCAAAAGAACTCAGAGGAAAAAAAAAAAGATTTCACGCAGGCTTTGAAGCCGTCTGTGCCGCGGCTTTATGTTCTCCTTTCCCAGCTTACGGCAGACGCCGAAAAAGGCAACGGCTTCCGGCGTTAGTCACAGCGTTCGTCCGCGTGGCTTTCACTGCTGATCTGAACATTTCTCTCTTTCTTTCTTTCTTTCTTTCTTTTTTTCAACCAACCCCAAATCCTAGCACCTGCTGAGGGGGGGGGGGGTCTTACAGTGCTGCTTCGCGGTGGCAGATCTGGAGAGTGGCAACCTCTCCACGCAAGTGTTTCATAACAAGCAGCTCGCTTCCTGTCTGTGAAAAGTGTCCTGTATTCATCTGGACCAGACAGAGTTAATGATGCGCGACGTCTAGTGGCGCATCCGTCGTGATCGCGCGCTTCGACGGGAGGGAAGAAACCGTTGCTTCGGTCCCTACCTGAAGAAGAGTGTGAAAATGCACTAGGCCTATAACCATTGCTGGTAGTGATGCTGTACACCCAGGGGAAGGAAAACGCCAGTCTGATATTCCAAACGAATCTAGGCCCTAATTTATGAGAAATACCAGAGAGAGAACTGACTTCATGATACCATCTCCACAACACAGTGGCAGTCAATAACAGACAGTGATAAAATACCAAATCAGGACATGTCACCAAACCATGTAATCCTTGGCAAAAATAAATAAATATATAAATGTTTTAAAGCCATGCTGACATTGTCACTGAATTCCATTTCCACCAGATAAAATATTCTGGGGGAAAAAGAAAATGCAACTGTGTGTTCTTTCACATGTATTGAGTATAAATCTAAATACTCAGATGTGGCCTTTTGTTGTGTAGTGTTGACATGAGCAGTGACATTTATGGAAATGACAATCAAAAACATCCATAAAAATGAGGATAATGGTTGCCCAGGTTATGACAAATTCTCATCTTCTCAAGCTGTGCAGTGCCACTAGAACAGTCTGCCAGTGTCTACAAAACATGGTCATAATAAAACATTACACAATGCATTAAAAAAAACATTTTGCCCACTTTCACATCAAACTGACGACAGAATCTTCCCTTCTAGAAAATGGCATGAAATAGAGGACAAAAATGTTTCAACTGTGAAATGGAGGCCGATTTCTTCTCTTTTCTTTTCTTTCTTTTCTTTTTTACAGCGATGCCAACAAATTGCCGGGAGTTGTTGGCATTTATGCTGGCAGCTTGTTTCACATTTAGCTGACTTTCAAAAAAAGAGAGAGGGAGAAAGAGAGAGAGAAATTTTTGTCATAGGCTTGGCCTTTTTATTTATTAATTTTTTTGTGGTAAATAACTAATTCATAGTCTAGCATTCATTGTCTGCTTTTGCAACACAAGTGCCTATATTTGTCATGCCAATAAAACACTTTGAAATTTAAATAGAGAAAGACAGAGAGAGAGAGAGAGAGAGAGAGAGAGAGAGAGAGAGAGAGACAGAGAGAGAGAGAGACAGAGAGAGAGAGAGAGAGAGAGAGAGAGAGAGAGAACGAAGATTCGGCGTCCTCAGAATCTCATCAGTCTTTTAATCTGACCTTCATCTCGTTAGCAGTCTGCGGACGGTCCTCCCTGACAGAGTGGGGTGGAGGCCGTCCTAACGGCCCACACAGGCCACGGGAGGATGGACCCGCCCCCTTAATCACTGCCCCCCCCCCCCCCCCCCGCCTCCCCTCCACCTGCACAGTCAGAGGTTTCTGAGAGGGCTTTCGTGATGAATGCGAGGCGCGCTTTTGCTCAGCTGGGATGAACCCTAAAGCCAGTGTGTGTGTGTGTGTGTGTGTTTTCGGGAGCTGGAGACCTCAGATACCGGGGGGCTTAGCACATCCCAAATCCCCTAGCGGAGGAACCGGCGGGAGCCTGCCGCCGACGCCCCGGCGGTGGCGTTTCCGGGGGAACCGCTTTAGCTTGAAATCAAACGGAACACGGCGGCCACCGAGAGCCGAAAACGCTGCCCGCGTCGGACGGCAACCACGTCTGGAAGGTTGTTCATCAATTAATTACTTAATTTATTTTAATTCTTTTTTGGCCAGTGGTGGTTGCTAAGCTGAAAATGGAGGAGGCAGACAACTGCTGCGTAAACCGATTATTGTTAGTCTCTTCCTGTTTCCGGTCATTTTTCTAAACCTTTTGGTGTAAGGAGGTAAAGAAAGGTAAAACTTACAGAATTCAGGTCAAAACTGAGGCGTTTTAGCATCTGAAGGCGTCAGACTGGGTCTCTTGAGGGTGAATGTGTTATCTTTGTTGGCTTTTCCCTGCACAAGGACAGTTTGTTTGAGACCTCAAACACACTCGACCAATGTTGCTTTTGGTAGTGTTTTTTTTTTTTTTGTTTTTTTTTTTTAAATACTGATTGCCAAAAACTACAAAAAATGACTTGTACCTGAGTTGCTACATCCTGGGATTGATGCTTGATTTCTCCAAGGCGGCTCTGTGCTTTGCATTTCCGTTAAGGTAATTTTTACTAGGACATATTTCACTTGCTTACTTTTCATTTTTATTCCACGCTGTAATTTTTTAACACTCTGTGTGTCACTTGGGATAAGGGCGTTTGCAGAATTCATTAATACCAATTACAGCTGAAACAACACCGGTATAGTATTACTTCTGACCAATAGCGTTCTGTCATTTTGACCCTTCACTCCTGAGACCCAACAGAAAATAAAGTTCAAGTTTTTTTTTTTTACATAATACAAGTGTATCAGAGGACAAAACATGTTACAGTTAAAATATTTTTAAAAATATCATATTATTTTTATTGAATGTCCCCACGCAGCATGCATTTCAGCATAGCAGAATATATGGTTCTCGAGATTTAAGTCCAGGGACTCATGTCCCATACGGGGGACACAAATTAATAACCAAAGCTATGGTAATTATGCAGAGACTTGAAGAATGAGTAAACAAACTGTCACTGTCAGCTCTCTCTCTCTCACACACAGTGAGATCACGCAATCCACATTTCACACCCTGTGTAATTATAATCATGGATTAATGTGTGCCTCCCAAATGCGATTAACGAATCACAGCTACAAGACGCCAAGTATCTGACCTCACGCGCGCAGTGGTGGAGCCCAGCCCCAGGCTTTTGGAGAGAATGCGGTCCTCCTCACGGGCATTGCAGAAACAATTGGGCACTCGAAACTGGAGAGAAAAGCACTTCAAACTTCTTCATTTCCTTGTTTATTTATTAGCGCAAAGCAAGTAAACAAGCATTTTAGCTTTCAAGCCATCGTCGGAGATGCCAAAACATGTGACTGCGATTTTGCTTTTTTGGAGCACGAGTCGCAGTCAGTTTGGAGTTAAATGTACCAAATGTAGTGGCCAAGTAGCCTTCATTTTTAAGAAAATTATATTTAAAAAAAAAAAAAAAGTTTGTGGGAAAAAATAAGACCGATAATTAAAACTATTTAAGGATCGCACCCGTGTAATTTCATTGACAAATTAGGGGCATCCTGTCATCAGCAATGTTTTAATGAGCATGATTAGTTGGCATGGATGTTATGTGCGGGCGGCAGAAAATAAGATAAATGATGCTTTCCATAAAGTCAGGACTATAGGAGAGGGCTGGTGCAGGGAAACTGTGAAGAGTGTGGTGAAGGAGTTTTCTCTGTGTACGACACTATCCAGCAGAGTAGGCTCACTCAAACCTGACACAGAGTCAGTTTAACTCTTCCCGTCAGAAGCATAACCTTGTCTACCTTTCAGCAGCGCCGCTAAGACAAGGGCATTAAAACACAGCTCTGTGATCCTCGTGAACATCCATCCATTCATCCATTATCTATACCCGCTTATTCCTGGTCAGGGTCACAGAGCCTATGCCAGCATGCATTGGGCAAGGGGCAGGACTACACCTTGGACAGTGCACCAGTCCATCGCAGGGCAATTCTGATGTACAATAGTTTTAAACATAATAAAAAAGCTAAAATAATAATAATAACAAGAAGAAGAAAAATTGATACATGTTCTCCCAAAATTAAGCTTGTACAGGCATAATCTGGTTGATTAAAACAGGATTTACATTTACAGCCATCAGCATGAGTGAGGTGATCTTTATTTAGTCTAATATGCTTCATAACTGTGTCACGCCTGTCACTCCAATGTCCTCTTCCCATAATTCATAATCGCGAACCTCTCATAACTGTCGCCGGAATGTCTGAGCGGAGATTCCAACACCACAGACGCTTCTTCATTTCGCTCTTTCACCCCTTTGGAACAGGATGCCCCCCCCCGCCCCCTCCTCCCTCCCTCCCCACCCAAAAAAATTGTTTGAACAGTTTTCTCAAAAGCAAGCAAGTCAGCAGCGGTGGTGGCCTCAATCTTCTGGCCTAAAACCGGTTTTTTGTTTGAGTTCAATAAAGCGGCTTTTTTTTTCCAGACCAAAATAATAAAAAAAAGAGGGGAGAAAGGGAAGCTGAAATCCGCGGCTGACATTTTGGCCATTGTGCAGGCGACGGGGTCCGGAGACGGGCTGGCAGCGCGCTCGCCGTCCCTCGCGCTCGCCCCCGTTCGTCCTGGCATTTGAAAGCGGGCGTTTCAGACAAAGAAAACGGGGGGCGCGGCGAGCGGGGGGCCACGGTCACGTGATTTCGGCCGCCGAGCCTTCGCCCGAGTCGCCGAGACGCAAAACCTCGACCCGTCAAACGAAAGAAGAAAAAAAAACTGGCGGAAAAAGTCCAGGGGTCAGAAAGTAAAAGTCCTGACATTTGTTTCTTCCACCCATGAACTCAGTCAGCTGATTTCACTCATTAGCTCTACCTCCTGGCTGAAGAACTGTGCTAATTTAGCAAATCCAGGCGATGGGAACAAAAATACTGAGGAGGTCGACATTTACTTTCTGAAACTGGATTTTCCACCTCTGAGAAAGGTCAGCACCAGGGCATGCGGATGCCATTTTGTCCAATCGCGTTACGACTCGCTGAAGTGTGTGTTTCTTCACTATAAATACCCAGGTCAGGCCCGTGAGTGCTTCTAGTTCTCTATAGATGCCTGGTTACGATTTTCCAAAGGTCAAGGGTGCTTCTTACGGAATGGCCATTGAACGGCCATTGCCGCGAGTGATCCTTTGATCTCTGGTTGTCATGGCATCACGTTACTGTACGATCAGGCGGGTCCAGGAACGCGAGCGAGCGCATCGATACACGCGCAGTCGCTGCAGGTCACTCCGGCATTATTGCATTACCTCATTCAGGGAAGACCCACAGTTTCTCCGCATCCCCACGTCCCGCAATCAATTTTTACGAAGCGGGGGGGGGGGGGGGGGTCTTCTCTCCAGCGCTCGACACAAATTGAACTGTCGCGCGCCCTGCGAAAAAAAATGGAATTTTCTGCCAGTCGGCGAGGCGGCGAGTCCGGGCCGCTGTGCTGTCAGATCGGACTGTTCCGAGCGCATCTGTGCGTCTGAGTCAGTTTCCTGCGCTGAGTTTTTTGGACGCGCGATGCGGGAACTCGTCGCTCTGTTGCTGCTCGGCCTGTTCGCCTGGCAGACAGAGGCCCCTTCTCTGGATCCACGCGGACACGTTCCGAGAAGCTTGCCGAGCTGACTGCCTGCTGGGGCACTTCAGATTAACCCTTTGAACATTACTTTTTTTTGGAATGTTTTGTCCCCCCCCCCCGCCCCCTCCCAAAATTCGAAATCAGTGTTCTAGAACTCAACTGCTTTCATTTACCAGCAGTGATTGTTACATCACTATTACTGCTGAATGTTCGTTTAAGAACATTCTAATCGCTTGTTTGTGATCTCACACATTAAAGAGTTAAGGGCTATTTTTTGGCAATGGCATGGCAGTGAACATTCACATCTGGGGAGCTGAGTCTGCGATGTTTCGTTTACAAGTTTGTGTTCACTGCAGTGGTAATCGCTGCACCAAAAAAAGCTACGGCGTACAGCACAGACGTCCCAGGCCACAGAGCTGTGTTCTTCAGCAGAATGCATCAGTGCGTTTATCTTGTTCATGGCTATGGGCCACCGCATTACAGATTCAGATACAAGCAAACACTTGTTAAACGGCTCGACGTGTTTTGTATCGCTGGCCATTTCACATCGTCTTCCCCTCCCACCCATAGCTCCCATCAGGCTGTATGCTAGACAACAGGGGCTCCAGGTGCATTGCCTGAGATTTGCCTAAGCGTGAGAAATTTAGCCATCCGGTCAATATTACATTACAAGGAATTTAGTAGACACTCTTATCCAGAGTGACTTACACAACTTTTTACATAGCATCCATTTATACAGCTGGATATATACTGAAGCAATGCAGGTTAAGTACCTTGCTCAAGGGTACAATGGCTGTGTCCTACCTGGGGATCGAACCTGGGACCTTCAGGTTACAAGGCTAGCTCCATACCCATTATACTACACCGCCACCCAAATATCCAGCACATTGAGAATGCACAGTACGCATGAAAACAATAAACCAGTTGTAGTGAAGCTGAGAGGGCGAATGGACGACAGCATGAAAATCGGGGCAGATGCAGCAAATGACAGCACATGCAGCATCGATGAAAGAACGGATAAGGCGTAGCTTCAGTCACTAAAGGCACAGACAACCTCAGGCAGGCCCCAATAAAATAGAACTGCAAAAGGTCGCTGAGCTCACAACCCCAACGCAAGAGGAGAATCAATTTCACTTCAAAAGGAGGCGGACAAATCTTAGCGAGGGGATTTGGGAAGAAATCAACAGCTTTGAGACGTGAATACAAACAATTCTGCGCAAGACTGTTTGTGTGTGTGTACGGGCGTGTGTGTGTGCGTGTGTGTGTGTGTGTGTGTGTGCGTGCATGCGTGCGTGCATGTGTGTGTGTGTGTACGGGCGTGCGTGTGTGTGTGTGTGCGTGCGTGCATGTGTGCATGTGTGTGTGTGTGTACGGGCGTGCGTGTGTGTGTGTGTGCGTGCGTGCATGTGTGAGTTTCCATGTGTGTGCGTGCCCGCACGCACGCACAAAAAAGGATTCCCTTTTCACAGGAAGCAGCAGCCCGGTCTCTGCTGACCGCAATAATGGAAGCCTAACAGCTTCTAATTGGCTAATCCTGGAGAGCCAGAGAGCAGAATCGGGCCAGCCCCCTTTTTCGCCTTTCCGAGAAATTCAATCCGCTTTTCTCCCCGATGTGTGGTAAGCGGAGAGAGGAGGATCTTTTTTTCCCCACGGAGCCAGAATTCCAGGCTCTCGATCCGTCGCTTTTTCCGATTGATTCGCGGAGTAGGCCGAAGCACGGCTCGCCAGTGGCTGGGAGTGGCCGTCGCCAATAATAGCATCGCGAAAACTTTCGGGGGCAGCGGGCGAGGGGATATGAGTCAGGGGCTTTTAGCAGGTTCCACATGATTTCAGCCTCAGAGGCAGGCTGAGGGAGGAAGTGGGGGCTATTGGGGGGGGGGGGCGGAGCTTCAATTCTGAGTGCAATTACGCAGTTGGGTTAGGAGCGTACCGCAAGTGTGTTTTATGTGCTGTGCCACACAGCAAGCGACGTGACGAGAACATTCCGTTAACCCTTTGTGAGGTGAGGTGTGAGATCGCACCGTACAGTACGCGATTGGAATGTTCTCAACTTGAACATTCTACACTGCTGATGTAACAATCGCTACTGGCAATCGAAAGCGATGGAGTTCTAGAACCCTGGCCAATAATACTGGACAAACAACCGAAAGAAAACATTCCAAAACATGTACTCTTCAGAGGGTGCGAATTTCTGCTTCCAGTTTGGACACCGATAATTGAAATGTTTGCCTGAGCAAATGTTTTCTTTAGTGTCAGGTTTAAGAGCGTGGCCTGACCTGTTTTGGGGAAATTAAATGCATTCACACTGTTGTTGAATTGTTCCCTGACCTCCGTTAAATATGGAGAATGTTTTGTAAAAAGAACTGTGTGAGGGAAAGGGTAATAGCCTTAACAAACCTCTGTATACTACTATGAAAGGAAACAATTTTCTTTTGACATATTTATATGGCAAAATTGTGAAGAATATCCCACTAGAATATGTAATGTATATCATCAGAGTCTCCAAAAAATAGTTAATTATATGCAGAATTCTGGGAGTGATTCTGCACAGTAAAATATTTATATTTGATTTTGGAGGACTAGCAGTGTGCGGGTACTATTCAAACATTTTTTTATTGTCACTTATGTACATTATGTATTTTGGTCCATGACATGGTATAGACACACGTGACATGGGTTTTCATTCATGACATAGTCTGGAGTAAAGGTGATCTCCCAGGTTCTTGTTCCCCTATACCACAAAAACTGGCTCTTTGTGAATCAAGGCTCACAGCTCATCCAGTCCTCGGGCATATCATCTTTCCACATCCCCACCATTACTGGCGTCATTGTCTGCAAAGCTAATTCAGTTACCGCATGCGAGCGCAGCGTTACGAACTGCTTCAACCCTTTGAAGGGTATGAATGATTTCTGGAATTCCAAGTCAGACTTCTAGAACTCCACTGCTTTCAGTCGCCAGCAGTGATTGTTACGTCAGCAACAGAATGTTCAGTTAAGGACATTCTAATCGCATGTTTGTGATGTTATGCTTTTAAAGGGTTAATGGGGCTTCTGATTTCTTCGTGGGGTTCCTTATGCACCAGACCAGAGCAGCATCACAGCTGCGGGTCTTTGCTCTCCCGAAACTTGCCTCCCCTTTGATGCCCGCGAGCAGCGTGTCTGTCTTTCAAGGCACATTATTCCGAAGACGTGCAGTGAAAAGAGCCGGAAAAAACGTCTGAAGAACAAACATTTCGGCTCTTTGATGATACGCATGCAAACAGGGAATGAGCTTCTGAGCTTTTTTTTTTTGATGGTAAAAGAAAAAAAAAACCTTTCAAATCTGCATGTTTGTTCATGGTTAATTCTGGTGTAGTTTGGTTCAGACGCAAGTCTTCTGAACACCGGGAGCTCGGAATGTCGCCGTGGGCCTTTTCCGAGCTCTGGCAAAAACCGTAATTCCAAGCTCTGGCTTCCGATTGTAAAACAAAAAAAAAAAAGCATTTCCCTCCCTTCCAACCGGGAGACGTAATTCTTACTCATTCCTACAGTAATGCCCACGTTTGCCACACAACTGCCAATAACAGGGCACGAGAATGCCAGGAGGGGAACTTCCGAAACACGCAGAGGCCTACTTACGGATCTACTCAAAATAACAGACCACCGCCACCGCCACCGCCATAGCGGAGGTCCGGTTCTACTATTGGCGAGCGGGTAATAGCAGGAAGTGCGATTAGCAGGTAGAGGAAATGGCTGCAGAACTGGCGCCACAGTTGGCAGTACATCATGGCTTAAATCAAATCAGTCATGGTGAACATCAATCATCTATTGATTTGCTGTAAGTAGTAAGTACTGTGCTACTTCCTTTTGCTTTTTTATTTTTATTCTTTACTAATAATGGTGAATCGTTCGTATGTTTGTCTGTCTTTTAACGTTGACATTCTATGCTCCCTGTATTTTACTGTTACCTGCCCAGGGACAATGAAAGAAATTTACCTTGACAGCGAATTCTGGGACAGTCAGAAGTGGCTGCCCACTGTCCCTATCAAATACATAAATAAAAATCTCGCTGGCTTATGTTTGGTTCTGTAAGAAAAGGTACTAATCGCAAATGTAGGGTGAGCTCTTTAGCTTCGGGTTCGAAATTTGGCGAAGGTCATGCCTCTGCAGCTGCACGTCAGTAGCGCCATTCGATAAGGTGCAGGGAGGGTTTAAATTAGCCTGTATTCTTTTACATATTGGCACCTACTGCCAAGAATGCACCTCATGCCAACGGGTTGCTAGGTTTCTACAGGGAG